>VWZT01013664.1:150383-161912 GCA_013397055.1 Pachycephala philippinensis
GAGCCGCGGCACGGGCACGGGTGGATGGTCTTGGGGTCACCAGGTCCCCCTGGAAGCACTGCTTGGGGCAGACTTAGAACTGGGGGACAGGGCTGGGCCCCCCGGGGATGGCGGAGCAGCAGTGGGGCCGGCTGTGCATGTCCGGCGTGGCCGTGGGTGCCCAGCGTGGGGCACGGAGATGTGTTGGGCAGTGCAGCGGTGCCGTGAGCGGGGCGTGGGGAGCTGCAGCAGCAGCAGCAGCAGCTCGTTGAAGCTCTTTGAGGAAGCAATCAGTGGGCGGGCAGGAAACTCATACCATTCATTACTGACGCCAGGCCGGCAGGAAGGGGAGTCCGCATCCCCACCGCATCCCCACCGCGCCCGTCGAGCCGGCACCACGCGTCCCCGTGGCACCCCAAAGCAGGGCCATGGCGTCCCCAAGGTGGGGGTCACCCCACTGTGCTCGCCCCAATGCCCACAGCCACCCCAAATCCTTCAGGCTGGTTGTGCCCCCATCCAGCATCCCTGGAAGAGGGCAGAGAGTGGGGAGGCACCAGCCCCGTGGACCTCCACATCAGCATGTGCCTTTTGGGGGTTCTCTTTCCCAAATCCTGAGCCCATGAGATATTTCCAACCACACAAACATCATTTTCAAAGCACCCCAAGTGTGCCAGGGCCATGTTTAAGACCTGACCCGACCAATGCCCAGACCCTGAGGGAACAGGAGGTGGGAGGTGCTGGTGGCCATGGCCCCTCTCCACATTCTGCTCCTCAATGTGCCACCCCTGGGTACCTCCTGTTCCTTCAGCTCAGGTTTTGTCCCCCCTGGCCCCCTTTAATTAGATCAAGGAGCAGCAGGGCAGGAGCCAGGAAGGGGCCTCAATAGGTTATTGTTGCCCTAAATTGTAACCAGCACCAGCGGGGTTGGGTTACCGGCTCCGACTCGGGGTCACCGACCAGACCCCGCTGCCGCACGCCCGGCGGCTGGCGCAGCACCGCCCGGGGACGGTGCTGTCACCACCATGGTGACAGGAGAACAGCGGCTTCCTTGTGTCACCGCATCTTTCCATGTCCTGAAAACGTCCCCAGGGAGGCTGGGGGTGCCGCGGCCAGCTCAGGGCTATGGCTGGATCAGTGGGGATGAGATGCCCGGGTCAGCAGAGGTCCCAGGGAGCCGTGTCCCCGTGGCATGTTCCAGCTGTGGGCATATCCCTGCAGGGCAGGATGGTGGTGGGGTGAGGGATGGGGACAGCTGGATCCCCACCACCCTTCACAGTGTAAAGTGTGCTAGAGCCAGGAGGTGCCAGAGCCGGGACCTGCCTGTAGCAGGGAGTTGACACAGCAAGATGTTTGTGGAGGGACTTGGGGCTGTTTGGCTCCCCCAGAGCTGGAGCAGGACATGGAGGAGCCCAGGTGGTTCCCTGGGGACACTGCCCAGGGGTGCTCCGTCCCTAACACCCACCCCCTGCCCCTGCCCCAGCCAAAACCTGTGGCTGAGGCAGCTCCTGGGGTCAGGCTCACAGCCCTGGCATCTCCCAGCCCCAGCCCTCGTGTGCGCCAGGGCACATGGCCCCACCAAGGCACACATTCCCACTGTCACCCTGGCACCAGCTGCAAAGGGACCTCAGTGGCCGGTCCTGCTCCCATCCTGCCTGGCACCCTCTGCACTGCTTTTTCCTGGGCCTTAGCAACCCTTTTGGGTCATGGTGGGTATTTTGGGGGTCTCTGGCAAAACCCACCTCAGGAGGAAGAATCCTGAGCAGGACAGGTCTATTCCTGTCCCCATCCCTGTCCCAGTCCCCCTGCAGATCCTGGGTTGACATGTGCTTGTCATCAGTGGGAAAGAGGTTTTTCCTGCCCCACCCTCAACACAAGGAAGGGGAGAGGCCACCCCACCCCATCAGGTGTCACCCCAGTGGGACCCATCCCCGTGGGGCTACTGGGCAGCCACATGAAGGGGTTAAGGCGGGGCAACCACCCAGCCCATGTCGCCTGTCCCGTAATTCCACTGGGTAAAAATAGCCCAGCGCCAGGGCAGGATGGCAGCACCGAAATCACTCCCAGATGAGGCACAGCCTCGGTGGCCAGGCGGTGCTCCCTGGCCTCCCCAGCTTTCCAGGAAGCTGATGAGCTCCAAAGCCCTTCCTGGCAGCACTGGGGGCTGTGTGATGGACCCACGCCTGTCCTCCCCCCAGAGAGCGGGCACCCGGACCCCTGGCACTGAGGCATGACCCCTCGGGGCTCTGCTCCAGACATGGGGACCTGGGGGACCCAGGGGACCTGGCTTTGGTTTCCGTGGGGCCATGCCTGGGACCGGGAGTGATTTTTTGGGAAACCAGAGCCCTCCAGCCTTGCCACGTCAGGGTGCAGGCAGGATTTGCCCCGGTGAAGCCGGTGGCTCCTCCTGTTGTGGCTCCCCGCCGAGCCCCCATCCTGCCAGTGGCTCTGGCCAGGGCTCTCGCTTACCGGTCCCGCTGGATCGCACAGAGAGAGAGATTTTTTTTGGGTCCATTTCAGGGGGTTTTGCAATCCTTCCCGGCGCTGATTCAGCTCGCAGGAATTAGCAGCGCCGCACGATGTGCCGCTCGGAGCCGCTCTTGGCGCGCGACAGGGCTGGCAGTGGCCAGGGGAATTTTGTGCTGGGATTCAGGAAGCCACAGGGGCTGGACAGTCCCATTTTGGGCACTGCTGCTCTCCCGCAGGGCTGCCCGGGTGCAGATGTGAGTGTGGGTGGGGGCCAAGCCCTGCCCTGGCTGCAGCGTCCCCATCACCTCCGTGCCAAGGCTGAGCCCCGCTGCCCCCCTTATGCAGTTGGCACCCCAAAATCCTCGGTTCGAGGTGTCCCAGGCGTGCTGCACCTGCCAAAGCTGAGCCCTCACTTTGCTTCTGCGCTCCTGGCATCTCCACTGTAGCTCCATCACTCTGGAGCTGCTGGAAGCCCCTCCAGAGCAATGGGATCAGCTGAGGTGCCAAGGGGGTCCCCAGCACACACCTGGCATGTGGGGGGTCCCCTGCAAACCTCCAGCTAATTTCAAGCGGGGAAATCAGCTTCGTTAGGGGAAGGGCACATCATGGAAGGAAAGGAGGGGGGAAGTGAGGGGCGAGGAGGGGCTGGAGGGCTCCTGATGCCGGTGCCGACNGGTGCCGGCGCGGGCGCGGGGCGAGGCCAGGGGCTGGCGGGGGCTCGGGGGGCTGTGGCGGCGGCCGGCCGGGGGCACCCGGCGCGAGGCTGCGGCTCCGCCAGGGACTTTTCTTCTCTCCTCCTCGCGAGGCTGGAAAATATACAAAGCTCGCAGTGAAAATATTTACACAGCAGCAATTTTGGGAGGAATTTGGGATGTTAATTTGAAAAATCTGTGGGGAGAGGACCACAATGGGCCCTTTGAGCGGGCGAGCGTGGCCATCGCAGCGAGCCGCCCGCGCCGGCGAGGGGCCCCTCCTGCCGCTGAGCCGGCCCTAATGGGAGCCAGCCCTGCCGGAAGCCCACCTGGGAGCCGGGGGGCTGCGCCAGACGGCCCCGCCGACGCCCCGCGCCCCTAATTGCATCCAGAGCCGCTCCCTGCCCCGGGCGGGCGGCACCGAGGGGCCGGCGGGGTCAGGGCCGTGTCCTGCGGCGGAGCGGCCGGCCCGGAGCGGCACGGCGCTGACCCTCGGCTTCGGCCCCGCGCTGCGCTCCTTCTCTCCAAATCAAACATACCTCGGCGGGCAGGGCCCCAACCTGGAAAATTCCAGCCCGAAAGATAAAGGATTGGAAAACGATTAAAACCAGAGGGTTGGAGCAGAAAGCACTTGGCAGCGGGAACCTGCCGAGCGTCGGCTCGCAGCCCACCCCGCCAGGGCCAGCGCACAAAGCCGGCTGTTGGTGGGGCCGGGCAGCGGGGGTTCTGGCTGCGGCCCCCGGCCTGGGGGGGCCACGCAGGCTGACACTTGTCACGGGCGATTTGGGGGTCCCGGTGCCGCCGTGGGTGACGTCAGGAGGTTGGGCTGGGCTGTTTGTCCCGCAGCTGGCCCCGGAGCCATCTGGCAGGCGGGGAGGGATGAAGTAAGGCTGGATGATGCGCAGGGCAGGGGCTGATTTGAACCCCGTGGCCTCTGTTTTGGGAACACCTCCTCAGCGCCCGAGGTGGGGGGCAGCGCTCTGGGGGTAAAAACGCCCAGAATCGGGAAAACTCCCCCCTCCCTTGCCCTGACTCATCCCGGCGCTCGCCAACAACAACGGGAGGACACGGCTGACCTTCCCGCTCCTCTGCGGGGGACACGCAGCGCTGCCCACACCCCTGCCGGAGACGGGCAGCGCCTGCCAAGGTGCTCAGGGCTGCACAGAGCTTTTCGTTGTTGTTATTTTAATTATTTTGGGGTTTTTTTTTTTACAAAAAGACACCCTTCTGATCTGCCTTACAAAAGAGATGTACACAAACCTGTACTAAAAAAAAAGTTTTCCCAGAAGAAATGGGAAGTAACGGTGTATAAATATTCTCTCTGAGTTCTTAAAGCTTCAATTCCCGGTTTGCCTGCTCGGCACTTCCTTCGGCCCGGGGGGTCCCGAGGGTCCCAGCACCTCGGCCGGGCCGTATTGCTCACATCAGCTTCCAGGGAGTCGAGTCATGGGCCATGCTCTGCTAAAGGACCCTTGTTACCAGCACGTGGGCGTCCCTCAGCCAAGTCACAGCAGCTTTCTCTTTAGCAGGAGCTAAAAAGAGCCCCCCAACCCCCAAATTAACCCCCCCTTCTCTTCCGCTACCCACATTCTAGGTAGAGTCACAGAAATCAAGGCACAGAGCAGTAAAATTCATGTCTCCTCCCAAAGCGTGGCAGCCTCTCGGAAATTGCACGTTGTGGGATTGGGGGGTTTTCTGCCTCAATTCAGTCAGCTCCTTGGCAATCCGTATCCCAGAGGGACATGGCCAGGTGCTGCCACTGGAGCTCAGCCCTCCTGTGTCCAAGGCTCTGGAAGCCCTGTGGGTTCAGAAGTAGGAGGGTTTGAGCCCCGGGGTGTTGTTGTTGCTGGGGTAGTGCGACTGCATGAGCGGCACCTCGCACTCAGAGCCGCCGGAAAGCATCGCTGCCTCCGGCACCTTGCAGCCGTGGCTGCTCAAATCCCCGTTTTCCAGGCAGGCTTTCACCCCTTCCAGCTCCAGCGGGCCGGTGTCCACCCCAGCGCCAGCGTGCGCCTTGGCCCGGCGGTGCCGGCGGTAGTACATGGCGGCGGTGACCACCACCACCAGCAGCAGCACGGCGGCCAGCGCGGGGATGAGGATCAGGGCGAGGTTGGGGTCCTGGCTCTGGGTGACGGGGGAGTGCTGCTGCAGGCTGAGGGGCAGGGTCTGTGCCTCGGCGCAGTGCTCCTCCTTGGGGGTCTCCCCCAGCGCCCCGATGCAGACGCGGTAGGTGCAGTTGGGTTTCAGCGCCCGCACCGTGTACTCGGAGAGCGAGGCCGGCAGGCGCAGCATCACCGGCCGCTTGTCCGGCCCCGACAGGTTCCGGTAGCTCAGGCGGATGCCCTTCAGCTGCGCCTTGGACTGGACGTAGTTGTGCAGGTCCACTTTGAGGGAGGTGCTGCCCACCTGGGCGATGCTGACCCGCCGGCCGGGCGGCAGGGCCGCCGTGCCCGGAGCTGGCGTCGTTCCCCTCGCCTCCACCTCACAGTACACGCCGGCAAAGCCCGCGGGGCACAGGCACTCCAGGAGGTTCTGGGCACCCAGGTGGCAGGTGCCGCCGTTCAGACACGTGCGGGGGGGACAGATGGGCGCCGGGGGACTGGTGGGGGCCGGGGCGCCGCTGAAGGGCACCAACGTGGAGCTGCCCTGGGGGTCCCTGGCCCTCAGGGTGGGTGCGGCGGTGCTGGGGGGCAGCGGCGGGCGGTGGGTGCTGGGCAGCGGCGTAGGCGGCGGCAGCGTGGTGGTGCGGGGCGTGGTGGGCGTGGGGGGGGTGGTGGGGCAGCCAAAGTCAGTGGATTGCAGGTGGTGGAGGAGCTTGCCGGAGTTTTTGGGGGGGAAGTGGCAGCGTGTCTCCTCGGGGCGCCGCAGGACCACGCCGCTGGCGTTCACCCACTGCACCAGCCAGCTCATCTGGCAGATGCAGTTGAAGGGGTTGCCGGCAGCCGTCACGGCCCGCAGCCTGGGGAAGAAGCCGGAGAAATCCCGAGGGATGGTGTTGATGTTGAGGTTGCTGATGTCCAGCTCCTGGAGGTTGTGGAGGCTCTGGAAGTCCTCGGCCGGCAGCTGGGAGATGCGGGCGTTGCCGGCCAGGCTGAGCCTGGTGAGGCTGCCCAGCCGCCGCAGCACCGCCGGGACGCGCTCCAGCAGGTTGTCAGAGACGTCCAGCTCGTGGAGGTTGTTTTGGACCTGGAAGAGCTCCTCGTTTAAGCTCGTCAGGCCCAGCCCTGCGATCTTTAGGGATTCAATGTTGACGGCATGGAAAGCCCCTGGTGCAATGGCAGGGATCTTGTTCCAGCTGATGTCCAGCAGCAGGAGGTTGGGCAGGTCGAGGGGGGGCACAGCCCTGAGCTGGTTGTTCTGCAGCTTTAGCTCCAGGAGATTCTCCAGCGTGTCGAAGGCAGCAGCGTGGATGTGCTGGATCCTGTTCCTCTGCAGGTAGAGCCGTTCCAGCAGCCGCAGCCCATGGAAGGTCTCATTGGTGATCTCCTGCAGCTGGTTGGAGGACAGGTCCAAGTTGACGAGCTCCGGCAGGGGCTGGAAGATGTTTCTTTGGATGCTGGTGATCTTGTTTTGCGAGAGGTCCAGGAGCTGGAGGGCGGGCAGCCCTGCAAAGCTGTCCTCGCTGAGCGTTGTGATGCCATTCTCAAAGACGTAGAGGGAGAGGGTGCTGGGGGGCAGCCCCTGGGGCACCGTCTGGCCCCGCCTGGCCGCACACAGGATGGTCTTGGGGTCGTGGCACTGACAGCCCGCAGGACATGCCCCAGCCAGCTCCCCACAGGCCAAGAGGAGCAGCGTGCAAAGGATCAGCTGGTTCATGGTGTCAGCTCTGCGGAGAGACAAGCACAGCCAGGGTTAGGGGACGGGCCTTCCTGGGGGGTACAACGGGGCTGGCAGGGCTGTGGGGCACCTCTGAACCCCGCTCTGCCTCCAGGGCTGGTGAGAGTGAAGCAGCACAGGGGCTGCCCACCCCGGCTCCATGCTCCCCTCTCCCCAGACGCCATGGATTTGGGGATGTCGTACCTTTGCACACCCCAGGTAGAGCCACGTCCCACTGGTATTGGGGCCATCTTCGGTGGGGCACCAAGACCTTTCCCAGTACTCACAAGGGCCCCAACCTCCCCAGCTGCTCAGCAGGGTGCAAATCAAACACAGGGGATGTGGAGAATCAGAGCACCGGGAAGGGGTGGGAGCGTGGCTGGCCTCTCCTGCATAGAGCTCAGCTTAACCCTTTGCTTGTGCTGCTGTCCCAGCAGCAGCAGCCCCTCTTGGGGACAGGGGCACCCAGAGGTGAGGTGGGCCACAGAATGTGGGGCTGAAGGAGCTATTTGTGTCCCCACAGAGTCCAGGTGGGCTCATACTCCCAGCCAGCCCCTGGCCCCACAGGTCACCTTGGTGTTCCCCTCACTGTTGCCCTGCAGGGACTCAGCACAAGACTGTGGGCTGTGTCCCTGTCCCTTGAGAACTGGGTCAGCAGGGATGGAGGGAGGGTGCCCTGGGGTGAGCAAAGCTGTAACCACCCCAGCCCCAGCTCCCCACGGATGCCCTGGCTGATGTCACAGCCATTGTGTCCCATAGGGCTCCTCTCTCAGCCCCATCTTTCAGCCCTTTTAATGATACTAGGCTGGGCCAGAGACTCACAATCTCCTGCCACTCCATCTCAGGGTCAGGGGGAGGTGGCAGAGGTGGGTCCCCGGGCAGGAGAGCATGCTGTCTGGTGGCAGCCTTTTCTGTTGCCACCTCCTCCCTGCTCAGAGCTGTCGGAGCTCCAGGCAAACGCCCCCCCTGTGGCTCACAAGGGGCCCCCGCCGTGTGTGGGGGGCTGCAGGTCACACAGCAGCACGTGCCGCCTGCCCCGGCCCCGTCAGCAGTGCAGGGACACCACATCCTGCGCCAGGAGGGTCTGGAGCCGTGCCGTGTCCTCTCATCCCCCTGCCGGGGTGTTGGACAGGGTTAACACTGCGGCCGGCTCTGTCCTTGCCTCTTCCCGAGCGGGCCCCCCCCAGGGTGGGGTGAGCCCACGGCTGGGCAGGGTCACCACAAGCGCCTGAGTCACTTGGCCTGACCGGCCCTGCCCTGACACGACCTGTGCCGTCAGCCCCTGACCCCGGGGAGGAGCTGTGCCACATCCAAGAGGTCACTGTCACCCAGGGGTCACCATCACTGCATCGCCTCCCCAGCACCGCCAGCGCAGCCCCCTCACCACTGTCGGGTCCCCCTGCACCCCACATCACAGTCAGGCTGCCAGCAGAGTTAAAAACACAACATGGAGACCCTGTGAAGTGCTTTTTTGGGGCCGGGGGCAGACCCAGCACCCCTCGAGGCGGCTCCAGCATCCAGAGCATGCTGTCTGGTGGCAGAGCCCCGGGTGCAGGGTGCTGGCACGCCAGCCCGCCCGGGTGGGCAGCGCCGGAGCGGGGCCAGGCCTGCGGGATGCTGGCGAGGCTGGGGCTGGTTTTGCAATGCCAGGGTCGGGTTTCGCTGACGTGTCCCGTGCTGCAACCAGCTGCTGACTCCAAGGCTCTCTCGTCCCTTTAATTACGCTGGCATTTCCTCCCCGCCTGCCAGGCTCCCCGCTCCGGGCAGGTTCGGCCAGCCCGGCCACGGCCGCGCATCCGTGCCTGGCCACGAGCGCCGGGCAGGCTGGCACGGCCCCGGAGCCTCCGCCACCGCCCCTCGGCATCGCCCGCTCGGCCGGCACACGCCAACATCCCGCCCGCGCCCCGCCTCCCGGCACGATGCTGTTTCAAGGCAGAGAGGAGTGAACCCAGCCCAGGACAGCCCCCCAGAAACGGGGGGCAGGGGAACGGCCTCCCCAGGTCCTGGCAGGGTCCCCAAGGGCGGAGAGGGGGCCCCGTTTCTGCTGGAGGTGTTGGGGCCGCCCTGCCAGCGGCCTGCTGCTGCCTTGGCTGGGCTCCCCCGCGCCTGCACCGCAGATATTTGCCGAATTATTCATATTTTCCGGCTGCGGGGAGGATCTGGGCTCAGATTCCCCCAGTCCCGGCTCAGCCTTTCCCTGCCAGCCTGCTGGGGTGGGAGTGCCGTGTCACCCCCCTTCCCTGCCGGCAGCCCCTCGGGCTGGGCCACCCCGCTGCCTCTCCAGGGCTGGGACTCGGCAGGGGATGCCCTGCTCTGCACCCACCTACTGTTTTTAAGGACGAGGCCGATGCCGTCCCCGCGCTGCAGGGTGACACCTGTGCAGGACAGGCTGGAGGAGCTGCAGAGTCCCCGTCTTTCCCCGCTGCTTGGGGACCTCAGGGAAGCAGTTCCTTCCCGCACCGGCAAGTGCAGACAAACAAAGCCAGCGTTGTTGCTGGCCCGTGGGCTGCCACCTTGGCCGGTGGCACCAGAGCAGGAAGGACGGGGGCCCTGCACTGTGCGGTGACAGGGAGGAACACGGTGCCTCTCCTCTGCCAGGCGGGATGCAGATGCTGCTCCCCTCCCTTACACCCCTCAAAACAAGCCGATGTCAGCACGTGCCCCCTCCCGCGAGCCGGCCGGGGGGATGCAGGATTAAGCCCTTAATCCTCCTCCCCTTCAATCCACCCTGCGCCGCCGCAGCTCCCACCTCCTCCCGCTCCCCTCCCTATTTAATTAAAGTTTCCGCAGCAGCCCCGCAGGAATGCAGGCCTGGTTATTGCATTCCCCGGAGCACTCGCCAGCCCCTCCATCCCGCTCCTGCCCCTTTGACCCGGCCGCGCTCCCCATCTCAGGTGCCGGCAAGGAGAAAAACCAGCAGAGCCGCTTCGCCGGCAGCCAAACCGCCTCGGGAGGAGCCGGAACGCCGGCGGAGGGTGGGAGGAGGCCGGCGATGGTGCCACGCGTGGCCCGGGCGGCACGGGCAGATTCCTCCGGAGTGACTGGGGCGGCCGCGGCTGTCCCCGAGCGCTTCCTCGTGCCGCGTCCCGCCGGCAGAGCCAGCCGGGCCGGCAGCGCTTGCGTCAGGGCCACCCGGCGAGGCCGGCCAGCCTTGGCGTGGTGCGGGGGAAAACAGTAATTAGTGTCATCCCTGATGGCGGCACTGCCCAGCGCCGTGTGGGCAGCGGCACAGCTGGGTCAGGGCAGTCTGGCCGCCCCAGTCCCAGCAGGATGAGACCTGTCGGCGTGGGGCACACTGGCAAGAGTAGGTGCGTGGGGGGACATTACTGGGGGGCTTCGGTTGGGAAGAGGAGTCTCGGAACTAGAGCATTTCTGCTGGGATGTGTTGGCTCCTGTGGCAGTTGCCAGCCTGGGAGGGATCCAGGCGTGGAAAGGGACATTCACCCCACGGTGGCCCAAAGTCACACCCAAAGAGGGTGACAGGCGCCAGCCCCCTCCCAACACACGCCAGGCGCCAATGAAGCGCACAGGGAGCTGGCGGCAGGAGAAGCAGTGGGGTATCCCTGCCGCCCGGCGGCCAGCCCGGCTGGTGACCCTGCTGGCACCCATCCCTCTGTGCCAGCCGAGGGAAACCCTCGTCGGCACCGCCTGGGGACCTGCTTGGCCCCACAGTGGGTCAGTGACCCAGGACACCAGCTCCTGAGGACACGGAGAACGAGGGCAGCCAAACCCCACCCCAGCCAAGCCCTCCACTGAGGAGGGTGGTGGTGGTGGACATTGCTGCCAGCAGCTCCCACCTCTGCCTGACCCCAGCAGGGGAGCCCTGCCGCCACGTCTGCCGGGACAGAGCAAGCATGGGATGGGCCCAAGACCATGCTGGTCCCGTGTGGGTCCTGGAGCCCTTCTGCTGGCAGAGTGCTTCGCTGCCACCCGGCCATGCCGGATGGAGCCATGCTCCATGTTAGCCCCAAACACATCCCTCCCCTTGCCCGTAACGGATGGAGCACCAGGCCGAGATCCCTGGGCCAGACTCCAGTGCATCCCATGGCAAAACAGGCGTAGGCAGGGACAGGGAAGCGAGAGCCCTCTGTGAACCCTTGTCCCGGCCCACCGCAGTGCCATGCCCCCAGCCCAGCCGAGGCAGGGGCCAGCCAGGTGCCCTTGGCTCAGCTGAGGCCTCGCAGGGAGCAGGGCACGCCGACCCTCAGCCGAGGCCCCGGTGACACCCTGTCACCCTGCGTGCCCAGTCCACACCGGGTGTCCCACGGTCCGACCCAGGCCCACCAGGGCCCCCCGGCTCCCCCCGCCCCCTGAGCCCGCGGATGCCCGGCAGGGCCCCCTCCCGCCCGTGTGCCGTCCCCCCACGAGCCCCAGGGGCCGTGTGGAGGGTCGGGCGGTGTGGCGGCCGCGGGACTCACCGTGGCGGGCGGTGCGGGGCCGTGCGGGGCGGACGGTCAGACCATGGCGGGAGCGAAGCGGCGGCCGGGCGGGCACTCCCCTCACTGGCGGCGCCGGGCGCGGGGGGCGGCATTTAAACCGCGGGGGCGGGGCCTGCCCTCCCGCCGGGCGCCCATTG
>VWZT01013665.1:0-35222 GCA_013397055.1 Pachycephala philippinensis
GACTTCTCTCCGCAGTGGGCTCCGCGGCTGTGCGGCGCCGGGCTGCGCCTCTTCGTCCATGTGGCCAACACGGTGAGTTGGGCGGTGAGACAGGGCAGTGAAACCCGGGGCTGCTCGGGGAAAACCGGGCGGGGGCTTCGGAGCGAGCGGGGTTCGGCGGAGGGGTTGTGGCTCTCTGCGTGCTCTCGGGTGCAGCCGGTCCCCCAGGTGTGATGCGGCGGGCACTGAGAGCGCCGGCCGCTGGCTGAGGGTATCCTATGTGTCTTTGGGTGTGGAGAGCCCAAAGCTGACATCAAACTCGAAATACAGCTGCCACCGGCTTTCCCTGCACGTCAGGAGGCTTGGGTCCCTCAGCCCTCAGCGGGGGGTTCCAGCAGGGTGCTGAAGGCAGCTGTGCCTCGGTGCTCCCCTCGGGTGGGCTCTGGCGTGCTCGGGAGCCTGCGGGCTGATCCCGCTGTGGCAGCGGGACCGCTGGGTGTCAGGGTGCAGGGGGGAGAAAAGCCTGCATGCCCTGGGCACTGCCCACCCCGCACCAGCTTCTGCTGAAAGCGGCTGGGTTTGGTTGCCGCTGCTCTTGCTTGGCCTTTCCTTTTGAGCAGGGTAGGCACAAAAGTTTCTTTTCAGCCGTGTCACCTGTTACGAAGCTTGATGTTTGGCTGGGCCTGGAGTGAAAGCTTGATAGGCTGTGTTTATTTGTGAGAGTACCTTGGGAGTGGCTTTCTGTCAAGATGTAAAAACCAGAATATCCTTGTTGTCCTTTGCTTTGTGGCTGCTTCTGGTGCATGGCGAGGGCTCGTTTCCTTTCCTGACATCTCCCTTGGAAGGGGGATGTGAGATTCTCAGTCTCCTACAGGATTGTGCTGTGTTAGATTAGATGTAGATTAGGAGCCGTGTGTTTTCAAAAAGGTGCTGTAATTCTTATGCAATGTGTGAGGTAACATACCGCTTTGTGGGACTAGCAGTGTGAGCCTTGCCTCAGACTTGTATTGTATTTGTACATCCCACAATATGTTTCTGGGTCCATTGTTGAGATACTAAGACAGAGATATGTTTTCCAGCTTTTTTGTACTTAAAGCTAAGGCAGACCTCAACTATAGGCCACTGTGACTACTACCACCATTGCAAGGCTAGAACAAGGCTGGTCTCTTTGGGACTGCTGATGCTGCTACACTGGGAGCCAGGGTATTGAAAGAGTATTTTCAGCTGTCTGCTACCACAAAGTCTCTAAATTTCTCACACTTTTCCAAGTTGACTCATTTTACTGCAGGAGCTGGTTGAGAGACTGGAAAGGTCCTAATAGTGTGGTAAATAATAAGCTCCTACCTTATCCAATGTTTGCATAATCTGTGGAACACAAAGAAAATAACGGATGGGAGCTATATAGATGCTTCTTAACAGTGTTGCAGCTGCAGATGTGTGCTTTTTGTGTGAGTCAGGGAAAGACAAAGGCGGAAGAATCAGAAGAATACTCTTTTTGTAATTATATAAATATGAGAGGTGGGGTAAAACATCTCAGGCCATTTTTGTGGAGCGAAATACAAGTGTTTGTGCTGTTTCTTTACTGCATAGCATTGCATGCTCTCTAGGGTGCTCTGAGCCTGCAGCAATCATGAGCATATTCAGCATTCCTTGCCTAGTGAAGAAGGTGTTCAGGTCAAAGTTGCTGCAAACCAACATTTTTGCTTGCTTTTTTTTCCTAGGCTTTTGGACAGATCTGCTTGCTGCCATTCTTAATGAGGTAAGAGTGGGGAGTTTTCTCCCACTCCGAGTTTGTTTTGTATCTTTTTTTATGTTTAAGGTACGTGCATTGCACACTGCTTATAGGTTATCTGAAATTGTATTTTTAAGAGGAAAGCTGCATAATTTGATTGGAGAGTGAGTAAGATTATTTCATAGATGTTTGCTAGACTATTTTTTTAACTACTGTCATTTGAGTTGGTCTCTATGAGAAGAAACTAACCTTTTTTCACACTCATGCAGGTGCATAGAAACTGTATTTGCCAGCTTTTCTTTTTGCCTTTTGTTTATATCTCTTTGCCTGTGCTCTTTTGTTAAAGGACAATCTTTTTTTCAAAGCTGGTGGATGTGCAAATATGCTGTGCTTATCACTAATAGGGCTAAAAGAATAGTAGTAGTGGGGAAGTGAGGCCAGACATGAAGTTCAGAGGTTTTGGAAAGTTCTTTTTAATGATGTTCACTATTTTAGGTCAGCCTTTCCTCTTTCTCTCACATGTGTTTTTGCTCAGAAACTGATTTCAAGTCGTTGCACTAGGAGGCACTTGGGTAAGAGGTTCAGGAACCCCGGGATCATGCTGTTTTTCATAGTTTGCCCATCAATTGAAGGGTCATCTGTGCAGATCCCAGGACACTGAGAACTGTGTCACCCTGAATTTTACTTGGGATGTGGGCTTTTTGAGCAAGTCAAACCCAGACAAGTGTCACTGCTGTTATACTGCAGATCATTCCTGGATATCTGTAAGAGGGTTTTGATTTCTTTGCTTTATGTGGTTCAAGGTGTGGATTTATGCTGCAGTCCCTGTTGCATTTGATTGCAAACAAACTATGCTGAAGCAGGTCATGGAAAAATCTGAAGAGGTGCTTGTTGTAACAGGATTAGCGGTTGAATGTACATGGCTTATACTACATTCTCCTTTTATTTTCCTCTCCATTCCTGTCTTGTTTGGTCTGTGTATAAGAGGTCTAATTAAAGTGACTCAAAAACGTGCACCATTTCTTTCCCAGCTAGGGTTTACAGAGGCTGGCCTTATGTCAAGAGGTAGGAGGCTTTGTTAAGCTGGCAGAATAGATTTGATGCTGCCTTTAGGAAAGATGTGAGAGAGATTAGCTTGTAACTGTTGCAACTCCCTGCTGTGAAAGCAGGCTGCTAAGACAAAATGTTCTTGGGTAAGGTTCCTTCAGAACAGTCTGAAAAATTAGTCATGGTCGAGGTTGAAGACTCCAGCAGTGACTCTCTCTCATTTAGGATGAACAACTTCTCGCTTATGCGTTCCCTTGACATTCATGAAGATCCCACGTTTATCCCGGAGGTTGCTGCGGGGGTTACAGAAGACAAGTCTGAGGCTAAAAGCACTTCAGATGTTATCAAGCAGCTGACACATGCAAGGTCAGTATGTGATGTGTAAGAGAAGTGGAAGAGCACACATGCTGGCACTGTTACATTAGTGGGAAGCTGTCATTGTCAGCAATTTAGATTGAATTCTTGTTTCCGTGCCCAGCCACTTCACAAAAGGAATAGTACTGTCAGTTTTCCTGCCTTTTGTAACTTACAAATCACCAGTAATTACAAGCAACGTGAAAGGGAAAAGCTTAAGGGAGTCTGCCTGTTGGGGAGAGACCAAATTCTGCCCTTTCCAGGGCTCTGGTTGTACTATTAAAGCAGATACATTTAGTGTTTGGCTAGTCAGTGCATAGATCCCTCTAAGTGAGTTTGCAGGAGTGCTGTTTCTTGCCTGCAGGGATTTTCAAAGAGAACACTAGGTTTGCTTGGAGGAGAGAAGGAACACAGGTTTTAAAGAAAATGATGCACAAGAAATTAGCTTCGTTAGTGATGAGAAATGGTCCATTGCTTGTGTGCTATACCCATTGACTTGGTGATGAAGGAGTTTGCTGATGTGATCCTTGTGTGTGCTGCACGGTGCCTTTTCCCACTCCTGCACCACACACCAGATGTGCTGCTGGCTGTCTCTGGATCGAACTTTTGACAGAGATCCTGGGAGTGGGTTCACAAGTATATTCCAGCTAGGCTATAATGTTGCAGTGGTGAGTGGTGAGAGCAAATGGAAATCTGGAATACATTTTGAACAGTTTAATGACTGATGTATTTCAGTAGGAATATGAAGAAACTAGAACATACTGGCAAAACTGATCCCTTATTTCTGTGGCATCCGTAGTGTACCTGTTGCCTGGCTTGTGTGGAGGGAGTCTGACAGAATGTGAGATGCAATGCAGGGGCTGGCAATCCACATGGTTTGCTGTGAGTGAGTGATGCCCAAACCTGCATTGGACCGTGATGCTGAAATCTACAGGTCTAAACAAAGCTGCCTTTGGTGGCTCACAGGTGCCCCTTTTAATCCTTTTGGTTTTTTTTTTTTGCAGGTCTGATTCTGCTAGGAGCGGATTTAGCTTCAAAGGGATCAAAGACTATCTGGAATGCTACCGGTAGGTGAAATTATGGTCTGGAAACAACCTGTCCCGCATGTTCTCTGCTGTGGGCTGCTTCTGTTCCACAGGCTCTCAGGCATCTCTTTGTTAGCATTGTCCTTGAGGTGCCGCTGTTTATCATCACTTCTTACTGTTCTTTCCCTTTAGTAGAATAACAAAGAAGAGTCAGCTGGGAGGGCTGGCACAACTTTACAAGTCCTGCAAGGGTATTTAAATGTCATTTGCTTTGGCTTATTGTCAGTCTTCTCTGAGAGAGATTTCTACATACCTTGTTTGCTCAAACACGAGTGAGAAGTAGATGAAAGTTGATCTGGATTGTGCAAGTTGTGCATACTGTGGGTCTTTGATGAATCCCTTGGTTCCCCAGCTCCTTGTGCTTCTCTGAGCATGCCACCTGCTTTCACCCAGTAAACATGTCCAGCTTGGAAAGAGCTGAAAACACACCCCTGACTCTGGGGTTCCATGAGCTGTTGGCTGTCTGGTAATCCTAGTTGCCTCTGGGATATGTGCCAGGTGTGGAGCCCTTGGATAAATATTCTTGCGCTCCTGGAACTTGTTCCTCCAGGGCCACCTCTGCCTGCAGGCTGTGGTCTTGGACCAAAGGGCTGACACTGCAGTCTGGTGTTATAGGTGCATTGTGGCCGCAAGGCTTTTGTGTCAGCCAGAAATGGTGTGTTTGTGGTGTAACGCAGCCTTTGCCAGGGGGGAAGGAGGGTTTATTAAAGGTGACTTATGACAGTACTGCTGGGAGCCCCTGCTCTGTAATGGGAGGCCTGCATAAAGGGATCTGGCCTCTTGGTCTTAGCTCATGATACTGGGAGTTTCATAGCTTCCAAGCTTTTGGGAGCTTGAGTACTCTCAGTAAAGGCTGTCAGCTGTTTGTCCCTGTTTATCTGTCTGGTGGTTCAGAAATACCTGGGTAACTCTCCTAGCTTTTGCCCCCACTCTAAGGAGCATTCTGTGTAGGCAAATTTTCACCTTAAGGAAAAGAATCCCCTGTCTTGATGGTGTCAACTGTGTTCAGATCATCACCACACAGAGATTCTTACCTAATTCTCGCTTAAAGCTGTGGCAGCTGCCATCTTGCTGCATGGGAGACAAACCTTGTGTGTGGATGTGGTGAGGGGAGGTCTTGTAACAAACTCCCAACTTCTCCTGTCCTGTAGGACTGGGAAGCTGACGCCATCCCAAGTAGCCAAGAACATCATTGCCATGTTGGAGGACTGTGACAAATCCATGCCCCCACTCAGAGCCATCGTGCAATGGGACCGGGAGCAAATAATGCAGGTAATGTCTGCCTCTGGTAGGAAAGGGGCCTCTGCCACCCCAAGGGCAGTAGCATCCATTAGAAGGGGCAGAGGCTCTTCTGCTGATGTATTGCACAGAAAAATAAGTACATTTTTCCTTCCTCTGTGTTTAAAGGTCTACATACAAGTTTGCTTTCCTTCCTGCAAAGAGAGGTAGCATTAAAGCAATCTGTTTCCTGCTGGACGACTGTTTGTAATGGGACTTCTGTGCTTATGTGGCATCCATTAGCATAGATGGTTCCAAGTTGTAGTTTCCCACCAGCATATGGTGGAAGAAGAAGGAAACTTTGATAGACTGGCCAAGAAAGCCATTTTTGATATCCATTCCAATACTGGTGATGACCTTCAGCTCAGCTAAATATATATAACATATGCTTTATGCTTTTTTTTTTTTCCTCTGTGCAGATGGCTGAGGCCTCCACTACTCGTTACAGGAATAAATGTACCCTGTCTTGTCTGGATGGCATCCCAGTGTGTCTGAAAGAAGAGTTCAAAGTGGTGAGTTTCCTTGTCTAGCTGCCAGTTCCTGCTGCAGGTGGTTAACCTGGACAACTCACTGCGACAAGGTTTTCAGACTGACTCCTCAGCAAAAGCCTGAGAATATGTTTGTAATAAGGGGTCGTACGTGGGTTTGCAGTGAGTAGGATTAACAAGTTTTGCAAGGTGAAGACAGAGCTTGCACACAGCAGACATGTTCCATATCTTGTACTGATCTCTTTAATCCACGGGGAGTAGAGGGTGGGTGTGGGAAACAGTCTCTTGTGATGAAATGAGAATGTGTAAAAGCATCTGTACAGTGGGTGTAACTGTCTGTATTTCTCAGGCACTGACACTGCTCCACTGGCAAAGCATACCTCTCTCCTTACCTTATAATACATATGTCAGAAATACACAAGTTACTTTGAAAATCCCTACTGACAAAGATTTTTGCCTGTTGCCTGACAACAGCTACCAGTAAATACTCCTGGAAGTGCCATCAGGCTGTTTTAGGCTCTGCAGAGACCTACCCCTATGGTGGGAGTCCTGTTTATGTACAGGCTCTTCTATTGCTGCCTTGAACTAAAGAGTACTTAGCATACCCTGGAAATAAGTCCATCTGTTATTTTGGCATTTGGCTAATCTTGGTGCCTGGCTTCAGAGCGTGCAGATCTGTAATGTTGTAGCTCTGTCTGTAGAAAGGTGGAACACAGAGCTGTGTGCTGTGGGGCCGAGGTGGTTGTTCTGCAGCCTCTGGGCATAGCAATCACATTGCTTCAGGGAGGCAGGCTTTGACCATCTACATGTTTCTGCTCTTCTGTATCATGGTGTGAAAAGGACTTCTCTGCATGGGAGAAGGACCAAATACTGAAGGGTTAAGTGTCCCTCCTAACAGAGACCAACACAGGACAAATTGAAGAGTGATGCTCCCTAGCCTTTACTTACCTCCATAGGTCCTAATGTCTGGGATCTGTTGTGATGTTGAAGTGTGCCTGTGCACCTTGCCAGGGTTTTAGAATGAATAATTAGGTGTCTTCTTGCTCAGGTACCTTACCATCACCGAGTGGGAACAGTGTATCTTGGGACACAGCCAGAAACAGAAGATGCTACTGTGGCCAAGAAGCTGCGAGAGGCTGGGGCTATCATTATTGGGGTCTCAAACATGCATGAACTAGGGACTGGGACAACTGGATGCAACCCTAATAGGTAAAAATCCCTTTCCTCTCTCTTGCCTCTGTCTAGAAATATCTATGACTGTCCAGAACTCACAGGGAAGGGTACAAAAATAAGGGCAAGCATGTAAGGAAAAAAAAATGGAAGCGTGACAGAGGCCTGGCGGTATGAAAACCCAGCATTGTAGATTTGATGGTTTGAGTAGCTGTGGAAGCCTGAAGGCTCCTGAAACCAAAGGAAGGAGAGGCTCCGAGTGTTGTCTGCTAAGTAAGGATCTTGGTTTGTCAGGCCTTACAGGCCTGGAGGTGTGAATGTTTATAGGATGAGTGGTAGACAAAAGCTGTGACAGAAAACAAATAAATAGTCATGTAATGTTCAGTCTCAGGGATGGCTGAAGGCCTAGAACAGTGAGAAAAAGTACAGTCATCTCAGGAGAACGTAGTGTTTTTACTTCCTAGCTGAAACAGGTTCACTGAATTTGCTTTACTGTGGTGAATTCTCCAGCTATAGCCAAGCTGAGAACTCGGCTCCAGAGCAGTGGTGCTCACGGCTTTGATGAGCCTTGTGTGGAGCCACACTTGGTGTGTGTGCAGCTGGGTGGAACTAGGGCTCCCCCTTGCTGCAACAGCGTGCCAGCATTTCCTCACCGTGGGAGGTGGGCTGGACACCCAGCAGCTTGGCAGGGCTCTGCTGGCTGGGGGCTGTGGTCAGCCTGGAGACGGGGGATAAAGGGCAGAGCTGACTTGCTTGTCTGTAAGGATTGCTGGCCACCAACTGCTCCACCTTTGGAACTGCATGATGCACTGTGGCAGGCAGTAATGGCACGGTGCCATTGCAAACAGAAGAACTGAAGTGGCATCTTTTCTCTTGCTTTGGGCCTGTCTCTTTCGGATAGGCTGCTTACGCTCACAGGAGATTGGACTCTGAGGCAGAAGTCTTATTTGCATCCTGTTTTCTAGGGACATGGCACTTTCTGAGATTAAATGGCATCTCCTTACCAAGAGATCAGGATCCTTGAGCTGTGTTTCTGGATCTTTTCCTGCCCTGTAGTGCACACAGTCCTTCCTAAGAAAAGATTAAACAATCTTTGTCTGCTTCAGGTACCACAAGATCCCTAGGAATCCCTACAATCCTAACCACTTCACAGGTGGGAGCTCCAGCGGGTCAGCAGCAGCTGTAGCAGCAGGTAGGTGGTCCTAAACAGAGTTGGTAGGAGGAAGGTCCTGAGCCAGAGTACCTCAGGCATTTAGTTTTTATGGAGGGTGGGTGGGTTTAAAAGCTGGAGGGAACTTCTAACTAAACAGAGAGCTCTGTGTGCTGTCTGGGATACAGCTGCTGGTAGAATGGACAGGGCAACGTGATGTGTCTCTGATCACAGACCAACATGTGGGTTTTTTGTAGGTCTCTGCCCTGTGGCTATTGGCACAGATGGAGGAGGCTCTGTGAGGATTCCTGCTTCGTTCTGTGGTGTGGTGGGGCTGAAAGGTAGAGCCCTTTAATCTTGGAGGGGCGTGTGTTTGTCTTGTTTGCTGTTTCAGATAGAATGCTACAAACAAGTCGGGCACTTGTTTATTAATTCCTGTGAAGTAAAATTTGACCAGAGAAACTCTGAAATATAACACCCTGAGAGTCATGCGGGTTAGACTGGCAGCATGCAAATATTCTCTACTGTCTGTTGAACAGATGTTCAGAAAACCTAACTTAACTTACATTAAATGCTAAACAAAATATGTGTGCTGCTTTTCCTTTTTACCTTTCCTTTCTACCTTTCATCTGAGACCAGATACTCAGCCAGTACTTTCTTTCCCTCCTTCACATGTGGTCAACTTGACAAATCTTGATTCATCTGAGGAAGATAGTGATGATGACAAAATGTAACTGGTCAGAAAGGTGATATGAGTACTTGCAGAAGACAGCTGGTGTTAGGCATGAAGTCTCACTGGTGAAGTGGGTAAGACTTCCCATGGGGTGCTGTCTCCTGCTGTTGATATTTTGCTCCTGCCTCTCTATCCCCCACATCATAAATGCTGCTTCTGCATATTTAAATACAAATATTCCAAAATGTCCCTGCACATATTTCCCCTCAACTAAATAATTTCTAAGGGGGGAAACAAATTTCACTATTTACTGAATGCATGTGTTTCACTGATGAGACAGATTGTGGTCAGCAGAACAGGGTACTGAAGGATGAGAGACTGGGCTGTGAAACAGCAGACATAAAAGTGACTGGCAGGGGTTTGTTGTTTGTCCTGGGTGCACCAGAGCCATCTAAGTGGCTCTTCCCAGTGACTGATGATACCCAGCTAAGTCCCATTTCTTGTTCTCCAGGTACTTTTGGGCGCATCAGTGGTCATGGCAGCTTGCCACTCTCCTACTCCACAGTCAGTGTAGGTAAGAGGACTTGTGCTCCACTTCAGGGACCTTGCTGTGTGCTGCTCTCACAGGGGAGGCAATCTCTGCCTAGAAAAGATGTGGGGAGGAAGCTACTATTTACCTCTTATCACATTTTTATAACTGGTCTCTTTTACAGGCCCTATCTGTACGTCAGTGGCAGATGCAGCCATTGTTTACAGCATCCTTGCTGAGCCAGATCTGCTCTATCCATATGGTAGGTGAGCCCTCACCCTCCCTGAGCCCAGATGCTCTGCCTTCCTAGAGGCATCCTAGAATAAAAGGAGGAACTCTTCTTTGTTCCCTGCAGGACTAAAACAGCCCAAAGCAACCCTATCTGATATGTGTGCTCCTGACCTGAAAGGCTTGAAACTGGGAGTGGACTGGACATTTTTTAAGGTGCCTGGTTTATCTCTATCTTTCTGCTGCTTTGCAAAGTAGTATTTTAAAGGAGCCCAGTGCATTCATTGTTCTCTTGCCTGTTATCATTAGAATGTCTCATATTTAGTCCTGTAGTTGGAAGATAATACAGCCTGTGTGAAAACATCGACATGGGGATATTTTTTCCTAAGGCAGCCTTTTGAGTAAGAGTCTGTTGGAGGCGTGAGGAATGGTAATGACTGCTGCTGATTCTATTGGAAGCAATGCTTCTGAACTGATTACAAAAGGCAGTTAGTTTAAAATCAAATGAGGAAAAGGAGTGTATCCACTTGGTGACAGTGCTGTAGTTGCCGAGTGTTATTTCATTATTCCAGTATAGAAATTAGGCTTGCAAGCTAGTACTGCTTGAAAATTGTAATGAAGCCCCACAGATGTGCTCAGGATTTCTTCTTGGAAGTAAAAAAAAGACTCTTACTGGCTCTGCCACAGTGCAGAGGAGGAATATTCTCTCCTCTGGAAAAGGTGACCTTTCCTTTTCATGAGGGGTGTGACCTGCAAGCTGTTCTCTTGCAGCAGGTGACCTAAGGCAGTCCTGTAGGACTGTGTTTCACTGCTCTTAGGGGCAGGAACAAGGAAAGCACAGTGAGGACTGAAGTCCTGGTGAGTGTGCTCCCCAAGAGGAGGAGAGCAGTTACTAAAGTCTGCTTGGTTCTTTCCTTTTATTCTTTAGGCATGTGATGCTGAAGTCCTGTCTGCCTGTGAGAAAGGTAAAGAGGAAAAGTCTCTAAGTCTCTTATTGTGCCCGATGTTATGGTGTCACTTGGTGCTCCTCTTATGTATGCATTAAATAGATCCTGCCTGAAGTCCTTAAAAGCAGTTGCTTAAAGGGGTCTGAGCTGGATAAACAGCAGTAGCTTTGTATTGGGGAAGCCCCCCTGTCTGCTGAGGGTTAAAAAGCTCAGCAATTGTAGGCTTGTCAGATTACAATGAAAGAATGCAGTCCAGTGTGCTCAGCCTCTGTGTGTATAAAGACAGATCTGTGCTTGGTAATACTTACTCTGCAAGCTTTAATGGTAAAAGACTATTAAGGGAGAGCCTTGTTTCACAACATAATGCTCAGTAGTAATACAGTGCTAGGTCTTTGTGATATATCCAGTCCTTTGGTATTTCCTTGAAACCAGCCAAGTGGTGCCTTTAGGGTGTCTTTGTCAGAGTTTAGACTAAGCAGAATTGACCCTGGTGAGTACTTGGAGGTGGGGGAGTATGCCTCTACAATGCCTGGTATAGTAGTTGCATTGGAGCTGGGATAGTTCACAGTATTCAGGCTTTGTCTGAGTTTTCTTCACCCTCCTTGTTTCCATAGATATACTTCTACATTTATAGTGTTTTCTTAGAAGAGGTGGACCGTAGGCAAGCTTGGGTATTTATGAAGTTGGGGTCACAGAAAGAAGAGGATTCTTTTCAGACTTCAGAAGAGTCACCTTTCCCAAAGTCTTGGTGTTCAGCCTTGTTAAAGTGCATCAAGATATAGTGACCCTGTATTGTTTACCTGGTCTCTTGGGCATCCCCTGGTTCCATTACCATTATGGTTCAGAAGAGGCTTTGGATGGGAATCTCAGGATGCTAAATAATCACTTCATGCTGACAGAACACAGGTCATGTGAAGTGCTCAGCGAAACATTGTCAGTCCTTTTGCTCTTTGGTTTAACGGGGAAGCGAGAGGGATGAGGTGAATTTGCCTGAAATACAGCAGGTAAGTTAGGAACCTGTCTGCAAGCCCCTGCCCTGCTGGAATACTGAGATGTAGTTAGGTTGAAAGCATCTCCCTAGGAGAAGCAGCTGCAGCCGTGCATGCCACGTGGTGCACTGAAGGTGCTCACCCTGCCATGGCCAATGGGGTCTCTAACTCGGCAGGGGTTGGGGATTTGTAGCCTTTCTGTGAAGTCTGGTGAACTCAGGGATGCTGTCTGTGCTTTACCTGTCCTGTACACAGCGGTGAAACACCTGCAGAGTTTGGGAGCCAGTGTGGTTGAAGTCTCTCTTCCAGAGATGGAGGAAGCACGAGTGGCACATGTGATCTGCATTCTCAGTGAGATGAGGGACTTCCTGCAACCTGACTTCAATAAACATTTCCATGAAATGGTAAGTGACAGCAGCTTGGAGCAGTGTCAGTAGTTGTCCTGGCTGATACAGAACAAATGTCATGTCAGTGAGAAACCTGAGGTCCTCCTGCTTCTTCTATTACAAACTACCTGTTGGATGCCTACTGATACAGAAGAGCAGACCTGGAAGAGAACTCCTGGGCTGCCATAGTTCAGTTTCCTGCAAGCAGAGCCTTGATCAGTGTTTTTTATTTCAGAATTTGGAAACTCGGGCTAGCCTGGCCTTGGCTTCCCAGTTCACAGCTCTGGATTATATTAAGGTAAGGAACATACTGGGGTGAAGGCTGAAGGGGGAGGCACCTAGTGAAACTGTAAAGGTGGGGTAGAGGTGTCTCCTAGCCTCCCCATACCTATAGGAAGATGTCACCCAGCTTTAGCTGTCCTCTGCTGTGAAAGCATGCTGGATTGGTGGTGCACCACAGAGGACATGCCACCTGTCCTGTACCCTGATTCCAGATTGTGGTAATGTGTCTTCTTTTGCAAAGGCAGAGACGCTAAAGGGCAGAGTCTGCCAACATCGGACATGAATTTTGTGAGCCCAGAGGGCCCATCAGTATTCTCTCTGCTTGCAGGCAAATCGACAGAGAACTCGGAGCATGAGATTTTTGCAAGAGATCTTCAGCACTGTGAACTGTATCCTTACACCAGGTATTGGCACTCTTGGCTAAAGAGCCAGTCCTCAACAGCTGTGTGGTGCCTTTTAAGAACAGTCACTTCATTAACTTTCCCTTCTCAATTTTAAGGGTATGACTTTTGTGCAAACACTTTGCTGTGTCTTGCACCTTCAGAGGATAATGCAGCCTGATTAGAAAAACTGCTGTGTATTTCTAGATGTATTGGTTGTATCCATGGCACTGCATTAGGTTGCCCAGAGAGTCTGTGGAATCTTCATCCCTGGGAATATTCGAAAGCTATTTGGACATGGTCATGGGCCCTCTGTGCTAGCTGGCCATTCCTGAGCCAGAAGGTTAGACAAGATGACTTCCTGAGGTCCCTTTCAAGTTCAGTCATTTTGTGATTCCTCCACAGCTGTTCCTTGCACTGCCCCAAGAATTTATGAATCTGACCTCGTGACTGGGAGCAGCGATATGTCCTTCACAGTTCGGTCCATGAGGTAAGGAAAGTGCTACTTCCACTACAGAAACAAAAGTGTGGGAACAGCTGGAGAAGAACCTCAGACTGAGTGAGAGGCAAAAGAGACTAATCATAGCTGCCTCTACCAAAAAAGGATGAGTTTGCTGCTGTCGCCAGGAATACTGATGACATCTTTTTCCCCCTAGGTTCATGCAGCTTGGTAACTTCACTGGGATTCCAGGCCTTGTGGTCCCCATTGGATATTCTACTGCTGGGCTTCCGATTAGCCTCCAGGTGAGTATTTGCTCTTTGTGAATGCTGGGGCACAAAATCCCCAGCTGTCTTTGTCCTGAAGCATCACAACGAGGTCCCTGCTGTTCCACACAGCTCACTTGAGGAACCAGCAGGTACTGGAAATAAAAGCTTTAATTTGGGAGTGGTTTGCCTCACGCCTGAATGGCAGAGGGTCTCTTCAGGTATCTTTGAGAAAGATTTCTGTCTCCCTGTCTACTTACATCACTACCCAGTATTGGTCACTACTCTTTCCTCTCTTATTTCTCATTTCTGTAACTTCTTTAAATCCTTTCCTCTTGAAACAGGTCTCATTTAAAGGAAATATCTGTGTCTTGCAGTTGAAAGTCACACAGCTGCCTTTATCCCAAATACAGTGATGCCATACTTACTGGGGTAAAAGGGGAAAATGTCTTTTGGGGATGTTGAGGGGGGGAAATTATTTCCAAGGCTTTCAAGAGCATCTACATGTGATGATGCTACGTTTTTTTATTCATTCTTCTCCTGCCTCTCATCTTCTGCCAGGTCATGGCAAAATGGTGGGATGAAGCTGTTCTTCTGAGGATTGGCCTGAAGCTAGAGCAGTTCCGTGACCAGACCAAAAAACCCTCCATTTATTATGACATCCTCGCATGATGGAGCAACCAAGATGGGGAATAAGTCTGTTTTTTCCTAGTCTGACCCGACCAAGTATTAGAGTGAACTTGTTTTCAGTGTTCATCTGAATAAGGCTTAGTAGCAGGCCCATTTGAGGAATGGGGACAAACCACTGATCTAATCAGGCACTGAGGCTGAGCAGACATAATTTCTGCTCCCTGCTTGGTGGATGGTCCAGTTTGTACTAGGGAGACTAACTGTGCTCGCTAGTTGGGTTTTTGCCAACAGGGGAAGCTGCAACTATCTTCGACAGTTTCTTCTCATGTAGGGGTCCTGAGTATGGGTGGAAGACAGTTGCAGCTACAGGACTGCATGCAGGCAGTTTGTACTACTGAACATGGCAGGGTACAACCTCTAGACCTTAACCTTCTCATGGAACTCCTCCTCCTCCAGGACAGAACAAAGGTACTGTTTCTGAAGGGGAAAGGCAGCAACTAATGCCTAGCTCCCTCAGAATGAGGAGGACCTTAACACACCTGCAGTTAGGCAGTGTTTGTTTTGGCCCTGTACTCAGTCACTGGGAGCAAACCATAAAGCCTGTAGCTATGGAAGTGTTGCTGTGCTTGTCCATGCTGCCAACAGTGCAAGGTCAGCCCAACAGCTGCACAGGGTCTGGGTGTGCTCACTGCCCCAGAGCTCTGCCTACCTTCAGCCTGGCATGCAAGGGGAGGAAGAGCCAGACCATGAACCCTCCTTGACTCTGACCCAGAGCCCTGGTGCAGTGTTCTGGCTTTCTCCTGCACACCTCCATTTCCCAAGCTAAGCCTTGGAGAGCCTCTTTTCTCCCACTGGTTGCTTATATATAGGCCTACTATCATCTAGGTGTCTAAATGGAAGAAACTACTGGATAATGCTATGAAATACTGTTCAAGGAGTGCTGAGCCAGCTGTTAGCTGAAATTTGTAGGAAGTGCTACTGAGCTACTGCAAAAATTGAAGCTGGATGCAAGAAAGGTGTTGCACAAAGCCATATGCAGCAAAGAGCCTGCTCTAGATAAGCCAGTCTTCTCTTATCTTTAAAGTACTTCCTAAAGTAATCAAGGTACATGTGGGTTACTACATAAAGCATGACATGGCTGTTAAGCCATAGTGTTGTTTTATAGGTCTTCACCAGACTGTAAATTCCCTAGTACCATTGTCCTGCTAGCAACATTAGGGCCACATGAAAGAAAAGGCTTAGGAGTAACTTAAACCAAAGCATTTGTGTTCATTTTGGGGTTAATGCTCAGAGGCATCTCCTGTTGCCCACCTTATCAGGCATCCTGGACTTGTGATCAGGCTGCTGGAGCAGCTGTCCTACAGACAGCAGAGATCACTGTATTCTTATGGAGCTTGGAAGGAAAGAAGAAACAGAAAGTAGTTGCAGTTTCTCCCAAACTCAGTACAGTTTTGGGACTTTTTTTTCCCATACCTACATACTCCTTAACCAGAGCTAGCACTTTACTAATGGCTGAAGTTGTCAGATGGCATCTGTATGCAAGAACATTGCATTGCTGTCCCTGCTTAATTACCTGAGTTAAAACATCAGCTCCTACCATCAGCTGTTACCAGCATGCACAGTTAATTATATGGTTGATACTGCTTTTTATCTTTAATTCCTCTATGGGATACTGCCACAACTGTTTTTTCACTAGAGTCTAGCATAGCTCAGCTTAAGAAAGAACAGTAAGCAAAGTATCTCCTCTATTATTAATGATAAGTTATTAACACTTCCAACATATATTAGAATGAGACTGCTGAAATGTACTGCTTAGCAATCGGGGAGTTGGTAAGTGTTTCACAAGAATAAATTTCAGCTAGGAACATTACTGCTTGAAGGAAATAGCTGAATATTTCCTAATTCAGTGGTCTTACTCAAGGAATTAGAGATGAGTGTCTAAAATACTCAATTACTATCCTGCTAGATAAAGCTATTTATTTCAAATAGTTTCCTAAATGCTACACTACCCTAAAATTATAATTTCAATATTTAGTTCATTCTCTGGGCATGGTGAGGGAGCTCAGGTTGCTAGGAGGAGAGAGGCTGAAGTAAATAGTTATTTTTTAAAAATACCTGCATCCTCCTAACAGTGGGAGGAAGAAAGAACTGAGTTTTTATTGACTGACAGTAACTCAGCCTCTCTTTTCATATACTGCTTCCTCCCTTTGCCTAAACATATCTCATCAATGCACATTTCCAGTGTGAGACTTTCCTGGTACTGAGGTCACTAAAATAAACTTTACTCATCCTGGTGAAAGGCCCCTGTGTTTCCTTTTTTCCCCTGACTGTTGGTTTATCCAAATTCTACAGCAGACCAGTTCCTAATTAACAGCAGTTCTGTGAGCAAAGCAGACACAGTGACCACACACACAATCCTGTTGCTTCACATAGATATATGTATGGGTATAGATATACGGTATATACACATGGATTTTTTTTTTTATATATATATATAAAATAACTCCTTGTTTGTAAAGCGACATTTAATTGCCACTGGTTCCCTTCCCGCCCCACAAAAACAATAGTATACAAAATATAAAATATTTTAAATATTTATAAACGTCGCAAGAAAAAAATAGAACTGTACGAAAATATTTTTTTTTCTGAGGTTCCCTCCCTGCCCTGTGGGAAGAGGAAGAGAAGGGGTACACGTTTGGCCAGCCTAATGTGCCTTGAGTCCATAGTTGTTAAGGGGGTAGGAGTATGCCCTGCCTAATACTATCCGGTCCCGGAGGAGCTTAAATAAGACATAATAATTGCAGAAAAGGATGAGGGCCATGGAGAGGGTGTGGTTCCACTTCTCTGAGCGCAGCAGGGAGTAGAGCTGGTAGCAGACCACGCTGCCTTCGATGAGAATCAGCAGGTTGAGCAGCCGTAATGGACGGTGGAAAAGGAACTGCAGGGAAACAGTTAAGGAGAGATTTCTGTCATTTGGTACTGGCTTGAAGTGAGGAGGAATATGGACATTATGCTGTCAGGGACCATGGCAGGGCAGAAGCAGTGCTTGTGCCCCAGCCACCACTAGCTGCTACTTAGGGGAAACAGTAAGAAAAAAGGCACGTGGAAGTGGCATTTTGCTTGAGAAGGGGAAGCGAGTGAAATAAAGCTATTGGCCCACTGACCCAGTCTCCCATTTCCCTGAAAGATGTTAACTAGAACTCACTTGGGAGAATGCCACTGCCTGCTGGGAGAGCTGTGTCACCTCGATGAGAAAGCACTGACAAGGCAGCCATGGTTCCCATCTTGCCCAGAGGTCACTGTAATACTGAATGGGAGAGCCCCACTGCTGCCAGTGTGTATTTTGCTCAGCAGCACCGGCTTGTCATGTAACACTGAACTTTGTCCTGCACGGTCTGTGCTCTGCTGCAGCTGGGTTTGAGCCTCTCCTCCCTCCCACAGTCATAAGGCACCAAGCAAGAGAAGAGATACTTGCATAAAAGCGGGCATGGGACACGTCTGAAGGCACTGCTACGTTGTAAGGCCCAACTGCTTTATACAGGCACCGGCTGCGTCGCACCAGAACTCCCTGTGGCCATATTGTGTTTTCTGACCAGCTGCAGGGAAACAATGCCAGAGCGTTACCATCTGTGCTCTCAGTCCCCTGAAGGATCTTCACGGCAATGGACTGCATCTTGAAAAACACCAAAGCCTCTGCCACAAGGACGTGTCCTAGCTCCCACTGGAAAAGCACCAAGGGTGGATCACAAGCCCGTTCAATGAACTCTTGAGTAATACAAACAGATGGCTCACAGTGCAAAAACCTTGTCCACTGCACTGGAGGGGGCCATCCCCTGCCTCTGCTCCAGCTACTCTCCAGTAGCAAAGAAGAATCTCAGCATTTCTTTCTGGGGAGGAACCAGCAGTGACTGGAGGAGCTCAGACAGCTCTCTAGAGCAGACATTTGTTTTCAATGAACAAGGCCAGTAGAGTTACATGGGGAGTGGAGACACATCCTCAGTAGATAAGCACTGCTGGTATTTGCTTTTATCTATGAGAACATCTCAGCCCTTTGCTAAGCATGCCAAGCTCTGCCCATCCCCACACTCACATGTGCTGTGGAGCATTGCTGTAGGACCCATGTTCTAGTTTCTGCCACTTGCCGAGGTGGGCGGCAGATCTGTGGAGCAGGTCACAGTACTTGGGAGGCAGCAGCTGCGTGGTGAGCATGACAAACGCATTGATCCACACCATGATGAGGTGCTCGCAGGACCAGCGCATGTCGTAGTACTGCGTGCTCTGCAAAGAGACCAGACAAGAACTTGGCACCGCTGTCACGAAACAGAAGCAGGAATGACAAGGGACATACTGCATGTGCATCCAGCAGACCCACACCACACGTTACAGGCATGCGCTTTTGGACCGGTGATTTCAGAGGGTTACAGCTTAGGAGACACTCAAGACTCCCTTCTCCTTGAGCTGAAGGAGAAAGGGCAGGGGATGATGCTGCAGCTGGTGCATTTCCTCCTCTGGCAGCAGGTAACAAGGCAGTGTGCTTGCCACAGAACTGCCCCAGGAGCACCAATTGCACCAAGACTGCTACATGGATTGTGGAGCCCTGCCCATTTCTCTGCACCAACTGGAGCTTGTTCAAGTTAGAGAAATGACAGATGAAAAAATACAACCCCCACACTGACAAGAGGTTCTTGGATTTAGTTTGCCAAGCATCCTAGCTGGCTCTAACAGGCTGACCACCAAAGCCTCTGATCCAAGCACTCAAAAGCCACGATGTTGGATCTGAGACAGGTAACAACAGATTCTCTTTTCTAGGTAGAACACAGCTATCCATCTGCCTAGGACAGGGGGTGGGAGAAGGGGAGTTAGTAAGTGGGGTGATGGGACTAGAGGTGCATCACATTTATGGCAATACCTATCTGCCAACCAGGAGCAGTACTAGTGCACTCCAGATGCAGCCATGCTCCGCTATCCGGGCTGCCAAAGGGGAGACAGAGAAAAGGGGAATTAACCAGGAATCTGGCCTGGCAGCAGTTCACACAACAGTCAGAAGGAGACAGCGGGCAGGGGCACAGAGAGAGCCAGACAACAGCTACCTTCACAAAGCACAGTGGCAGGAATGCCACGTAGTAGGCACTGAAGAGAGAGTTGAAGAGAACTTCCTTGATCCTGCGGTTGAAGTCTGCTTTTAGGCACTCCACCTCATTGCGGATGAGATCTGGGGAAAGGGGGCAGCTGTGGGTGGGGATAGATGTAGGATTGTTGAACTGTTCTCTCAAGGATTCCCACAGAAGCGAGAAGAAGTCTTTGACCAGGCTGCTGACAGCTGAAGCCCCATCATCCGCCACCTGGTCCTGTACCAAGTAACCACAGTCTGCAGGTAGAGGCTGTGCTCTGCTGTCCTGGTGGAAGCAGCACAGGGGGACGTAGACACCAAACCTGCCATGAAAGAAAGAAAACAATGGCTGAAACAGCAGCCATCCCAACAGGGAGCAGGGGGCACCCCCTCAACAGGTACTGGCCCTGATGAGAGTGACAGCACATAGGAACCCTCACTGCAGAAGCTAACAGCCAACTCTTCTCCCCACTAAAAGGCCAGGGGCTGCAGCTTCAACACCTGTGCAGAGAAGCTTCTTTAAATCCCATTTGTAGAACCATCAATCCCAATGGCTGAGTCTTCAAGTGGCAGTAAAGGCCCCTCACACAAACAGCAACTGAGGCAATTCACTTCATCAGCTCACTGCCACCTCCCCCAGCCACTCCTGCTTCCTTTTTAATCCTAAATCGAGGAGACATTGCAGCCAACAGCTCTGCTTCCCACGGCGGCTCATGGCACCCCCAAGCAGCTGTGCTCCCCCTGCCCAGAAGGTACAAGGTGGTGTCACTCACGGGTAGCCCAGGAAGAGAAGGTTGAGAACAGAATGGCTGCGGAAGAGGTTGACCAGAGTCCAGCAGAGCACCCATCCACAGAGGGTGAGTAGCACCAGGCGCACCATGTAGTGAATCGCCGATGTCGCACCCACCTGAGAGGCCTGCAAATGGAGAGGAAACACTCAGCAGTCCTGTAACAACTAGTGCTAAAAGATGAGCACAAGGGATGCCTGTGGCGGAAGAGCAGGGAGAGGGGTGCCAGGAGGTACTAGAAGAGGGACAGCTGCCCTCTCCCTCTCAGAAGCAGGAAACTGATTCTCTTACGAAGGTAAATGCCTTTGATTTTATTAATAATTGACAGGATCCAAAAGATTCAAGTAATCACAAGTTGTGAGGCATGACTAAAATAGGGCCTTTGAAGAAAAATTCAGGGCTGAAAAGTAGAAAAGCATTTGTCCTCAAGTCCCTTATTGCTCTGATGATAGACCAGGATAGCCTGAAACCATTTCCTCTCTCTCTTTTCTTTAGAAGGATCAGGTCTCAGCATTCTGAAAGGTCACAGTTCTGAGCTGAGAGAAGAGAAGATGTACACCTTGGCAATCCCAAACACAGATTTCCATAGTTTATCTCTATTGGATGTGCAGGCTGCAGTCTAGTGAGGAGGCACCACACCAAGATAGCCTGATCCAATCCCCACAGGAGAGAAGGAAACTGAACTATGAAAACATTCTTAAGGGTTAGAGCCAATACATGGGATGTGCAAGAACCCGCATGGAAGATTTCAATGCAGAAATTTCAGTCTATGGGAAGTTTTACAGAGGCTGTGAACATAAATGAAAATGGAAGCAATCAGATGAAAAGAGAACTTCAGAGTTCCCATAGTCTCCATTCATCTATTCAACAGGACGTAACTGTTCCTTTATTTTATTTATTTATTTTTAAACACTGCTTAGTTGCTTAGCCTAGAGTTGTATTAACCATTTCAGTGAACAAAACTTCTATTTTCCTGCAAATGACCTTTTACAGAGACCTACTTGGCCTGGTTCTGCTCCCACAAACAGAGAAGGAAGGTCTCGAAATCTGTGGTGACATGACCAGAGTCTGAGTTACTGAGTAACCAGGACTGGAAAAGCAGTTCCACCAGTATTAGTGTTTCACTTCAGTGTAGCCAGACATCCTCCTCCTGACCTTTCCCCCTCTGATCTCCTGTTCATTCTTCTTGTCTTGGCCAACCTCCCTATTTGCCTTTTTGCTACCTGACTTGCAATTGTCTCAGCCACTTCTCTAGCACGAGATAGTGGGGTACAGTGTTGTACCTGCAGAGGTAAATAAGCAAGTGGGACCATTTCATCTCCTCTTAGATGTAGAGGCAACAAAGCTACCCAATACTGCAGGGCATGACTGGTCTCAAGGAGAAAACGCCAAGGCAGAAGGGCATCCCCAAAATCTCAGTCCTTCAAACCTAGACTTTTCTGAGGGAAGAAACCCTGCAACCTGCAGAATTTTCTTAGGCCATGGATGACCATGTTCTGCAGCAGTTCTACAGGCAGGAGAGGGAACGGTGGGAATGTTACCTCAGAGATAAGGGCCCACACCAGCCTCCGTGCCAGCATCACTGTGATGAACGCCGCCAGGTGGTAGTCAATGAGGTGAAAATTCTGAAGGAGGAAAAAAAAAAGGTCTTCACCAGGGAAAGGGACTCTGAAACCACCCAGATGGGGTGGGACTAGAAAGCTGGCTGCTGGAGAGTACATTAGGACCATTAGGACCTCATCTAAGTATTCCCCAAATCTCTCTATTAGGGATCAGGGAAAACGGATTACATTAGTAACACAGGAACGTCTCCAGAAGCAAGATCTCCTGCACAGGGAGATTCCTTCCCACGGAGAGGTTTCCACAGAAAACAAAATAAACCCACCCTTCAGGCAGGTATTTCTGGGGTCAAAGGGACATCTAGAACCAGAATCCTACTATGGAGAACAGGTTGCAGGTTCTCCATGGAAAAGCCTCTGAGCAACCAGAGGAAGGGCAGCCAAAATGGAGTCCAGAGTGAGCATACCAGCTCACTTTCCCTCTTGGTCTCGAAAATGGTCTGTAGCAACCAGTGCTTCCTGATGAAACCAAGTTGTTTAGAGAAACCTCATCTTCACTGGCAATGAAGAAGTTCTCTGGCTGCATCAAGTTAGATACAGCTCTTACAATTTTTCAGTGAAGCTATCAAATATGTTCTGGCCAGCAGAGTTAGCAGACTCCGAATACTGCTGTTTGGTACTTCTTTTGGGTAAAAAAGAATGCTTGAGTTGTGATGGGAATAAACAAATGACCGTTAAATCCTGCCAGCTAGGGAGCCCCAAACAGAACGCTTTTACTTCTAAGCCAGCTGTGTCCAGCACGGCAGAGCTGAGCAGGAGGCTGGTGACTGGAACACCAGCACCACCTGTCGGTACAGGTAATGAGGGACCACCTCGTGCTTCCAAGGAGCCTTAAGGACACGGTTCCAGCTGCACAGGCTGGCTTTGCTCACGTGAGGCTCGCTGGCTCACAGGCAGCTTATTGGGACAGCAAGAACACTTAAACTGAGGAGGGTGAGAGCTGTATGTGAGCTGAGGATCTGACCTCCTCCCCAACTCTGCTGCTGACTTGCTGTGGGATCCTAATGAAAATCTGCACGTCTTCCTTCTCTCAGGCTCTGTTGTTTTCACTGGGAAGGGGCACTCGCAGCAGGCGACAGCTCCTGGAGTCTCAACTCTGTGTCAAACCCTAGGGGCTAGCTGTGCCATGCAAATATCTGCAAGAAATTTCCCCTGAAGGAGTCCTGCTGACTCCTTTCTCTCACCTGCCATGTATTTTCTCCCCTGTAAAATGGGGCATGACATGGCCCTGGCTGATGGGGGTGCATGGGAACCCTCATTCACTCCCTTAATGTCAAATGCTTGGTGATTCCTGGACTGAAGAAGCATGAAAAGAAGCTGTGTAATGAAAAAGCCCAAGTGATGGCACTTGCTGGGGAACTCACCAGTGAGGTGCAGGAAGCAGGGTGATTGTATGGGTACCACCAGACAGTCTTGTAGATGTTGATGTACTGAATGAAGAGGGCTACCAGAAGGTAGATGAAGAACAGGAATTCAAAGAGAAGGCTCCCATCCAATGGCAGTTCAGGGATCCGGCAGTGACGCACAGGCTCTGGAGTAATCAGCGCTGTGATCGGAGGCGCCGAGAGGCTGATGGCACTACCATTCCTGAAGCAGATAGATACTGCTTACTTGGTAAACATTCTACATAATCTCTGACATTTTCCAGGACAGAGAGTGCTTGAGGTTGTAAAATTGAGACTGGGCATTACTAGGGGAGAGGTGACAGCAGTCTTGTATTCATATTTCTGACATGAGGCTGGTGGTGAGCTCCATCATCTTAGCTCAGACAAAACCCTTATCTAGAATTTTCTCTGGGCAACAGCTTGATCTGTCAGAAGTGCTGCGACATGCCCAGCAGTATTTCAGTAAACTTGCAGATTGAGCAGCAGAGGTACAGAGCAAAACTCATTAAGGACTCTGTGCTACACCAAACATGTAATATTGGCTCTTTCCACCCATCACCAGGACATTACAGTAGCACCCAGCCTCCTTCTCCAGAATGGCAAAGTGCCCATTGTCTTTCTGTTAATACTTCCTCTTTTTAAAAGACGAGTAACTAACTAAAAATGGAATGGAGTACTTCAGCCACTTCCTAGAGGCTAACCTCTTAAGTGTTCTCACACTTCCTTCTTTCCTAGCTTTCAGAAGAGGCTAGGACAACTAAAAGCTCTGGCATACTGAACCGATGGAGGAAGTTCAGACATAACTATGCTGTGTCTGACTGAAACCAGATAAGCAATGCTGTCCCAGGACCCTGGGGCCCTGACTCCACAGTCTCGACAGTCACTTGCTCCTCAAGAACCTCAAACTGTGCTATCTGTCCCTCTGCCCCAGACAGAGAAGTCCGTAAACGCCAAAGCTAAATGGCTTGGATTGCTGTACTCCACAAGAATGAACCTATACCAGGGCCCCAGCACGCAGCAAATAGCTTCTCTAGTCTGCCAACTTTTCTATGGAAGGAAGTAATGCTAGGCCCTTTCAGTTTTCATACCAAATGTGATGATCTCAATGTCACTGTGTGTTCCTGTTTCAGCCCCCAACCTCCCCAGAAAATGGAGGTCATCTTTACCTATGAGAATTAGTTTCATCTGCAACCAGCAGGTCTAAAAGAGAATATGGGCATCCTCATGCCCTGCCTTTCTGTTATGTAGGAGGAGGAGTCACAGATGTGCTCTGATGTGTCACAGTAATTCCCCAGGGCAGTGAAGGCAAGTGAGCGAGACGAGGACTCACCATTTGCTAGGACTCACTGCTCTGGGAACTGCTGCAGGAAAGACAAATGGAGCACTGTGTGATTTCCACCCCTGGCTGTCATGACCACAGTGAGTGGTGAAGTGGGGCTGAGGCCACTTCCACAATCCCCTCCATGGGGCTGGTTTTAATGCATGAAGCCAAAAGAGGGGCTGCAGAGGGAAGCATGTACCACAGCAGAGCTGAGAAGGGAAGCTGGAAGAGGTTTGTCACGCAGGACTTGTTCCCTCTTGGATGAGCCATCTCTTAATGCCACAGTAGAGGGCTCAAAGTTCCCATCTCCCAATCCCTCACTTTCTCCACAAAGCCACACTCCCACACAGGGTTCAGGGTGGATCAAGGCTCCCTGCTTTCAGCGCCGTCCCAGCCACAGGTGTCTCAACAACCCTACCTTTGTCCTCACCTGTTCCTCAAACCAGTACCGTTTCCACAGCTCCCGCCGACCAGAGTCTGGAGAGAAGGCAAAGCTGAACGGCTTAGCTGCTGCCGGCTGGGTCCCCTCCTTCCACCGGGCATGACCAGGAACCAGTCCACTTCCAGTGCCTCCAGCAGGCTGTGCCCCGACACCCAGACAACGATCCAAAAGCCTTCCCAAGTCTGCAAAGGAGGCAGAAACATCACTTAAGCTTTAAACTGCTGGTCACCTAGTTCACACTCCAGCCAAGCAAATTCATGCAGAGGGAAGTCACTCTCATACACTCAGAGCCCTGTGGGACAGCCATCACCACTCTAAAACACTGTGCCACTTCAATGGCAGCAGGTCAGTGTCTACTTGCACACCCAGAATGAACACCACTGACACTGTGTCTCTAAAAAGGAGCTGCTTATAATAGCCATCAATGGCTGATAGCACTTATTGCTGGCTGGAAAGCACCACTCAGCATCTCTAGAGTGGGAGACGACACAAACGTGTGCTTTATTTCAAAAGCAAGCCGGGGAAGAGCCCTCTCCATGTTGTGGTGGAGCTCCTAGAGCTTCACAGGTCTTTTTAGCCACCCAGCACGTTACTTGCCACACTCTGATGCTGGTAGGTAATTTGGACACCCTCTGGCAGAGCTCTGAACTCACAGACTGGTGTCCACGAAGGAAACTGCATGGTTCTCCTCCCTTCTGTGCTAAGAATGCCCAAACGACACCAAGGTAATGCATCCATTTGAAAGTGGATTTAGTTAGCAGAGAAGTGCAGCAAAACACACATGTATGCATGTACTTCAAATGCACATATGGGCAATCACATAATCCAGCCCTCAAAAGAAAAATAATTCAGAAGTAAAGTTGTACATATTTATTTATCTATTTATTTTTAATGACACACTTAAATCTATCGATTCCTTAAACTGAACTAGTATGAAAGAGGCTGGGCAACTCAGAATATCAGAAACAATGGTGGAGTTTCTGGCACAGACTTTATCACTTCCCATGCAATTTTTCTGCTATTTCACTGGTCTCCCACGTGACACTGTGAGGATTTTGGCAGTCAAGAAAGTTTCCAATGGAAACACATAGGAGACATAAGACAGTGAAGGACTGAACTGGAGTGCATGTGTGCTGTACAGGAACAAGACACTGAGTGAGCATCTCACTACAAGGACTTTGGTGTGTCTGTGTGCCTGGAGTCTAAATCAGCTGCCCTTTTGGAAAAATATCATAGCCAGAACCAACCCAGGGGCCAAAAAAGCACACCCACCTTCTGGGAAACTCTAGATGTAGCTTTGAAATATACAGATGGAACCTAAGGTCTATTTATAATTCAGTCATCACCTCCTTTAAAATCCTGAGAAATCACAGCTGGCAGAAATGCCAGAAGTTTTCTCAGTGAGTCACAGTACTGTCACTATGAACACAGTGTGCAGGAGTACTTCTCTAAAAAACTCCCTCAAAGAATTGCCCTTTGTATTAAAATTTCCCATCCTTCATCTCTACTCCGATAAACAATCATCATGGTTGAAACCAGGATACCAATTCTCAAACTTTCAATAAAAATCAAGATGTTTCAAAAGATGAATGCTTTCCACATACCCAGATGAAAGTCACTTGGAAAAACCAAACCAAACCCAACCCAAAAAAAAACCACACCAAAAAACAGAGATCCTGAAGAGAGAGAAAAAAAAAGAAAAAGGAGATGTGAAAATGCATGAAAGGCGAGCAAACATTGGAGAATTTTGGTTTTGAGGTAAATAATGTGTTTTGGCAGACTTTAAAACTCTCATATCTCCAATAACAACACAACAGAGATTGAAGCCTTCCTTACCTTTCTAGTCAAGACTTAAAGATTTCAGACAATTTTCCCTAGGATGTTCTGGAGTTTTATTTGGGAATATTTATATTTCAGGAATTAAATATAAACAAGTTCTCCTGCATGTGCAAGATGAGCATGGGCAGCAATAAACAGTGCAGAATTCACTTAGAGCATTCAGACACTTTTGATAAGCAGCTAAAGTGAAGGAAAAAAATGAGAAAAACCTCTAAAAAAGAGTGAACTTGAAAGCCATTTTAAGCCAAATTTAGCTACCACAAGGCTTGTGGTAGCTGAAACAACTGGTCTGATTCGACCTACAGGATATTTATGATAATGGATGCAATATGTTGGTGGTCTAATTAGTGCTATTAACAGTAGAAGGTATTTTATACCACATTCAATAATTCATGTAAATAATTTAACAGGTCTCATTAGTATCACCCCATTAGTATGCCTCACACGCTCACCAGTACAGACACTTGGACACGAAGTAATCGCAATTCCAGCCCCGGCTTTGCAAACCAGTAAAATGCAGGTTTCTACCAGTAAAAACAACTGCCCATGGAAAGAAGCCATCCTTAACGTCAGTGCACATATTTTAAATGCACTTGAATAAGCCCTTTCACAGTGATTCATGAACATATAGACTAGGCAGTTCCTCAAGCCAAGCTTTAAATAACTTTACTTTACCGGAGTTAGATCAAATTAGGTAGGCGTTCGTTGGAGCAAAATCTGCCTAAGAACTATTCCTTTTTTGTTTGCTTTTATTTTGTAAAACTAGCCACACAAAACTGAAGCTCCACAGATAAAGCTAAACAAAGCAGTGAGATTACAGATCAGATTGACTCTATGTCTGCTTTTTTTGGCCTTGAACCAATCAACAGCCCTCCTTTTTGAGGAGAAAGACATGGGGAAGCCTTTATACAGCTTTCAATTAATAAACAAAGGCATGATTCTACTTTGAAAAATATGTGAACAAGAAAAAAAGGTGTCCATAACCCCTTACTCCAACAGATAATATTCCGAGTCGCATTAAATATTAATGAAGAGTCCACCCTGCTCCCTTCTCTGTTTGCGTTCCCCACCCCATCAGTGATCTTATTTTATAGAGTCATGCCGAAAAAGTGAGTAATGAAAGATAAAAGCTTTTCCTGACAAGACTCTTTAGTCCATTAATGTGATTCCACACTGTTCTTTCCAGTTCACCTATAATTTCCCTCAAAAAATCAGTCACATCAGTCACATCCTTGTAGTCCCTTCATCCTCAAATCCTCAGAACCGATACTACCTAGCCTCCACGGTCTCCTCTCTGAGGCAGGTGTGGGCATCATAAAATCACACAGGCAGGATCTGGGGCCAGCTGTGGAACAGCAGACAGTGGTCCTGCCCAAGCACGGGGAAGGGATGTAGGTATGGAGAGCTCTTGGGTCCTAGGACAGACCATGCTTCAGGACAGAGACAAAACCTTCATTTGTGACACAGTTACAAGAAAATCCAGAAACGGAAGGCATCCGACATTTTGATTTCCAGTTCCTGATTTTAGGACTACAGAAAGCACTTGGTAATTTTTTTTCTGTGCAACGATACCCCTCCTGCCCATCAGCTCCTCAGCTATCCCGATGAGGCAGGATCAAGGCAGGCAAGAACCACAGCTGTGTGCAAGACTTTACTGATAACACGCCAGGCAGACGAATTATTCACCAGTTCAGAGGTGAAGCAGTGTGCAGCCCTGTCCTGCTCCCCAAGGACCATCACTCAGAATCATGTTCCTGCATCAGCAGCTGCCCAAACAGCTCTTGCAAGAGGCAAATCAGGAGAGAGTCAGTGACTCATCAGAATGGAAAGTGTGCCTGGTTCCCCATCTCTTTGCTGGAAACGCTACAAAGCACAGTCAGTTTATTTCGATGGCATTAACGCTTTGTAAATGGGGAAAACCCCCGAGCCTCTCCAGACCTCTCGGGAAGCTCGCTGCACTGAGGCACGAGAACTCTCAGAGGCTGGAAAAATTCAAGTGGCTCTCCTTGGCTCCACAAGTCCTACAACCTGTCCCTTGCAAGGGCAGAAAGGGAAACGTGACCATCCTCACTTGCAGCAATGTGGCTCCAGAAGACCACAGGTCTCACTGCAACTCTCCATCTCGATTAGAGCAGCCTTCTTCCTGCTGAGGAAGCATGTGACAGCTGGGGGTGAAGCAACACACGTCCTCTGTGGTGAGGGAGTCTGCCTGCCTCTTCAGCAACATGGACACTCCCAGCAAGACTTTCCATTCAGGGTGTCCGTGCTTTATGGAAACACACCTGCCACGTGTACAGTGCTCCCTCGCAGGGAAGCGCAGGCAGCCACTGCCACAACACGGCTGCAGAGCACTGACACAAAGCACGATTCGTTTCTGAAACTGAAAATGCTCTCTTGGTTGCTAAAATCCTCAATTCAACTCACTACAGCTAGTCAGCCTAACCCTAAACTTGCAGTTGTCCAGCAATTCTAATAAAATCTTTGCAAATTATCAGACAAGTTTTCTTTTGAACTTTGAGAGTCCTAGTTACTCTAGGTTATTTTTACTTCCTTTTAGTGTGAACCTTTTATTTATTTATTTAAATTTAAAAACAACCAAAACAAAAATAAAACCCTATTTTGACAGCTGGAAAAACACACAACACTAGTAATCGATTCACCCAAAAAAATACCAAAAAGAGAAAAAAATCACCAGGGAACAAAGGAACAGTGATGGCTGCACCCAAGCTTTGGTCACAAGGCCACTTTGTCAGCATCTTCACATCTGCCACACCAAAAGCCAAAAAGATGCAAAACTTCTGCGAAAGCCCTAACTTGGTCTGGGAATAAAATAAGCATTTGGTTGTTGCGAGGGAGGAAACAACTGACAGGTTATCAGATGGAAAGCTAAATATTTGGCTTGCACAGAGCTGCCCCAGTGCTAAGTCAACACAACCTTTCAACTCCGGCTGGATCCAAAGGCACACACCCGCCACCTGGCCCAGAGCTGGGAGGCAAAACCGGTTAGGAGGGAGGTCTCCAAGTCAGCACATTTTCCAAGTCCTCGCGCCATACAGAGCGATGCATTAAGAGGGGGATTTGGCACAGAGAGAGACAGAAACTCCCCCGAAACGCAGCCCAAACTCCATCAAACAGGACAGCTGGGTGGGGAATCGCCACTCTCAGGTGATACACCAGCAAGACTAATTTTTGCTCAGTGACTAAGAACCAAGAACATCCTCTGTAAAAACAAAACCAACGCCAGGTCAGCGTAGGCTTTTCTGATACAGCACAACTCTGGCTGAAGAGGCTCCATCTATCAGTCCTCTACACAGATGCCGAAACCAAAGGGTGAAAGTAGCAAGATGAAGGCAAGAATTAACAAACAGCATAAATACTGTATGACTTAGTTCAAGTGTTTTCAGCAAGGAAGACTAGAGCTAAGCAGAAAGGTAAGTGGGAAAAAAATAATAGTTTTAGCTAAAAACAAGGGGAAGGCAGTGCCTGCTGTTTGTAGCTGCCACAGTACTTCAAATACCCACATACAAAAATGGGAACAGGAAAGAAGTTTTTCAGGAAAAGCCTCTAAAAGTTAAAGTGCAGTAAGCTCAGTCAGCTCATTTTGCAGACATGCTTAAGGATAGGACATAGATTTAAGTTCTGAATACTCTAGACAAACAAAATTATCCAAGATACTGAAAAAGCCATTTATAAAAACAGAGAAATTCTATACATTCCCTAAAAATCTCCTCAAAGACCTTACTTCAGGGGGTTCAAGGAAGAAATTTCCAGAGGTATGCAGGCAACAGTGTCCTCTTCAGAATAGAGGCGGGTTCACACTTTTGAGAATCAGAGGAAAGTTGAGACACACAATAAGTGTTCTAAACAAATACCTGATGAGTACAAGAACAAAGCCACAATTCCTGGTGTAATAAAACAGTATTACCTTATATTACCGTATAATTACCTTGTGCAACTAACTGCTGCAGCAGGTCAAGGCAAACAGCTTAGGAAGACTTTAATGAATGACTGTAATAATTTTATGAATGAAGACAAGCGAATTTATATTCCAAAAGAAAGTGAAAAAAAACCAAAACAAACCCACAACACAAGACCCTCAAGGCTCTGCAGCTCCAAGTGGCCAATAACACTCCTCACCAAGCCAACAAGTATTACACAGCTAGCAAGACATTAACATTTTCTTTGGCTTCTTCTGATGTATACAGCAACACTCACAGCCAAATACTGGATCTGGGAAGAAAGAAAGCATTGGCTTGTTCTCATGTGAGAACAAGACAGAATGGCAAAGCTGAGCTTTTCCAGCAGCAGAGGGAAATGCAGGCCTGACCAGTTGGGTCACAGTCTATTTTGGTCCTACAATTCCCATGCTTCTGAATTGTGTGGGGAAAGGGACAGCAAGCCCAGCCTCATTCAGAGTGAGAGGCCCAAGCTAAAGAGCTGGAAGGAATTACTGAGCCAGACGGACAGTTCTCTGAGTATTTAACAACACAGAAGTTTTAAACTCCAACCCCACATTGCTGACAGAAACTGAAGTTCCGGTTCGAAGCGGACACTGGTGGGAAGCAATGCTAACTCACAAGGGCAGTGTTTCAGCAGACACAACACAGGCAAAGCTATCAAAGCTGGCCGTTAATACAATTTATCAACACGCACTCACTCATAAGTACATCGTGCACCAGAGCTCTTCAGTAAACATTACACACAGTCACAGCTCTGCTAAAACACAGCTCCAGATCACTCTCCATTATACCATGCCATGTGCAGTAACTGGGAAAGGCGGGGCATTTTAGGTATGGCCACTGAAACAATTTTTTTCTAAGATATCAAAGCAAACACACAACAAAACAGATCACTACTGAGGAGGAAAAAGAAAAAAAAATTAGAAGATGCTCATGCTTTAAGAGGCTATCTTAAAATTTTCCATCAAGTAAGCCATCAAAATATGCATTCTCCTCCCAACCTTGAACACAAACCCACAGTCTAACGGTCTGAGCACAGGCCAGGATGTCTTTTGCTTTTTAATCTTTCCTCTTCAACTGACTTCCAGGGAATTTGTTTTACCAATACAGACCTCAGTTTCCTTATCCAAAACAGGATAAACTGTTCAGCAAGTATTTCTCCTCCCAAGGGTCTCTGTATGTAGTAGTGAATATTTTTTACACTATTATTTTAGCGCTTTAGACAAGCTTTTTTTAAAACAAACAGAAGCAGCTTTCCTGCTGGTTTTGTTCCTCTGCCAATCCCTATGTTTAATTTAATGGAGATCAGCCATGGTGACAAATCGTGGGGAGTCACTAGGATTTTTCTATTTTGTCCTCAAATAGCTAAAAATAAGGCAGGCATCTGCCATCTGTAGCAATGAGCTTGAAGGCATGAAGTAGAACACAAGTGAAAAACCACTTCCTTGAGCCTTACACAAAGTCATCACACTGGGATTCACAGCGGAAAGTATCAGTGAGACAACACTTTGCACATCCCTGACACCGTGGAAAAGCAACAATATTGCAGGGAATTCTAAATGAATTGTAATTTGTATAAATCATAAATTTGCTTTAAAATATAAACCATGTATGAGAATGCATTGACTCTCCTCCATTTGCTGCTTAAACAACAGGTTCAGGTGATTTATAAAAGTTCCCCACAAAACAGTAAGTCTTCAATTCAAACTCCATGACTTTGGTAGGCAGCACTCAGAACTTCGTATGACTGTTTACAGAGCAATTAATCCAGCAGATTGGGAAAATGCAATAGGATACATTAATCCCTTGTATAATTAATTATACTGAGACTAATCCAGCTGTCTGAATCTGCATCCACGCTCCCTTATATGTATTTCTGAGCTGCAGATGTCTCCTGATAATTTTGTTTTAAACAAACAATCCCAAAACCCCCAGTATGTATGGATGACACTGCACCCTGCCTCCCAGTACAGCTCTCCTGATGAGGTTGCATAATACCGACTTCTCACTGGAAGTCTCGTTTTCGCTTGCAATACCCAAAAAAAGTGAAGAAAAGGTTGGAAATAACTCATCAATGACAACAGCCCCCAAAGAATGGCATGAAATCTTCCAGGAAAGTTTGTGAGAGCTAATGAGCTACCTTCCCAAGTCACACAGCTACTAGAGATTTACCTCGGATTTTAAAAGTCCACCTGCTAACAGCTATGCCACTTACCTAACTGTGGTAGGGTTAGAACTAAATGGACTAAAGTTCCAATTTTAACTGCCAGAAGAAAACTTCTTCCAGGATTTCACAATTCTGAGGCACAGGGAAAGCACTAAGACTGAGGAGCAGGGTGGTCTCAGAATCACTACTATCCTGTTGCTTTCCACCACATCCATCTTTAGGAACTGTAACTCTACTGAGGAGAACGGAGTGGCCCAACTGGTCTCTGAACTGAATGCTCGTGGAAACTGGAAGCCACCTTAACAAACATTTCTAGCACATACGCTCTTGGCTGAATTCTCAAATATCCGGATTTGGTGCCTACAGAAAGAAAGAAAGTGTTAAGTTTTATGACAAGCAGGCTGGAGTCAATCTGCATTACATACCCTTTCAGGGAAAGATTTGTGTTCAGTGCTACTCAGTTTCAAAACCAGCAGAAAGGTGTGGGGCTTCCCCTTCAAATATTACACACATAATTTAGTTTTTTAATCTAAAATTTCAGAACAAAAAATAGTGTCTGAAGAATGCACAGACAAAAAAAGAAGTGATTAGGCCTGTCTGCTTTTGAGTACTACACAACAGTACACCTGTATTGGCAATGTTACATCAGCACAAATATTGCTAAGACAGGCAGGCTGGTAAGATGAGAATAGCTTTATTTCCCTAGCTACCACAGAATTTACTGTGGTAAATGCCATTAGTGTCTCTGAAAGACAAATAATTCAGCAAGATGCTAATCTGTATATTGCAAAAAGTTTTTTTAAGAATTTATCTTCTTACAAGCAGAACAGAAACATGCTCTGCAAAGTAGTAAGCAAAATGTTTTATCCCCATTTTACAATCAGAAAGACTAAATACAAAAGTGAGAAATAAAAGGCCTGAATTTCCTAAATTATTAATGATTTTGAATGCTCAGGTTGAGGCAGTACAGACATCTCTATCAGCAGGAATGTGGACACCCAGAGCTTCTGAAAGTCAGGTCTCAAATGCCTGCAAGTCACAACGTCTGCAAAGAGACAGCCAGGAATGAGCTGTACAGGAGGCACGCAGGTGTTCTATGGTCTTGAGATCAGGAGTACACACCGAGCACAGGTCACTGTGTCAGTGATATCACCTGAGCTTCTCTGTTGTTCCAAATAAATCGGACCTGGAAAACATTCCCAGCTGATGTGCTGGTTTGTACAGCAAAACCTGAGGCAAAGATGCTCAAGAACAGAAACAAGGACTAGCTGTATCTACACCTGAAGAACTTCTTCCAGTCAGGTAAGGGACAACAAGGAGCACGTGAAGTTTCAGCCCAACCCCCAGAGGGGTCAGCATTGCCCGGCTACCACCTAAGCACCAGTGAGCCCAGATTTTACCAGCAGAGCATCATCCAAGCACCTTGGCTGGAGGAGCCTACACTCCAGGAGGTGCAGCTAGAAGGAGAAGTGAGTGTCAGAAATAGTCCAACAGCAGGAGTGCCAGGAGGTGAGCCATGGAGCAGACTGTGTGTTAAAAAGGGCTGACGTCCTCTGCCTTCAGCATCCTGTGAAACTGAAATCGAGCCATTCCAGTCCCACCCCTCTACTACTGTATCCCTCTCCCAGAAAATCTCTTCTGGTCACAGTGAGTTAACAGACAGAAGGGATGGTTACAGAAAGGATGCCTTGTCTCCAAAAATTTCGTAACTCACCCCTTTGTAACACAGACATCTCATTTCTCCACTTACAGTAGTAACAGACGAAAGGGACACGAGGGGCCCCTTACTCACAATGGAAAGCATGCATGAGAGCAATCAGAGATCGCAAACAAAGCTGCCTCTGTTTCTGCTGTACGTTCACATGTTAAAATGATGCTGGAGTAGTGAAGGAGTTGCCTCATGTAAAGGGAAAATCATGTGCCCAACTCCCACCCTATATAAGGGAGCATGATTGATACACTGTTTTCTCTGCGGTACAAAAAAGAACAGCGACAGAAATATGCACCCATATCCATTCTGGAAACGGTACCTTATGGCGGGCTGGATTTGCCTGGACTTACAGAACATTGCCTCAGCTCTTCCTCTTCCACAGCACAGTGCCCTTGCAGGACTGGTTACGTAGGGCAGCGCTTTAAAAGCCCACAGCACACCTTTCCGTGACCCGAGCCCGACTTCCTCACGTTTAATCCTCAGCCCTCCTACCACAGAGCACCCGGCTCCCAGCAGCGTGCGTGGACCTCCTGCTTTAACCAGGCACAGGAGGAAATGTCTGAAGGGACAAGCCCGGGACCAAGTGCCGTAACTTACCAGAAGGACGGAACAAACCCGGCAGAAGCCTCCCCACCACTCACTCCCACTCCCCCGCACACACACACGAAGTTTCGGAGCGGGGCTGCGGCGCTCCCAGCCCGCCGCCCGCCCGGGTCGCCGTGGCTCTGCCGGCGCGGCGCTGCCCGCGGGAGCGGCGGGGCCGGTACTCACACATCCAAGCGCGGGCGGCGGCGCGCCTCGGACATCAGCCGGCAGCGGGGTCCCCTCCGGCGGCAGCGGCCCGGCGGC
>VWZT01013665.1:35282-258787 GCA_013397055.1 Pachycephala philippinensis
CGCGGCCGGCCCAGGGAGGGCAGGAGCCGCGGGGCGGGGCGGCGGCAGCGCCGCGCCGCCATCTTGGTGGTGGCAGCCAGAGCAGGGTTCTCGCTGCCGGGGCTCCTCAGGCAGGCGCTCTGTCTCGTTTGCTCCGGAATCGCAGGTTAAAATAGATACAGAAAGCTCTGCACCGAATTACACAATCAGTCAGGTTGGAAAAGACCTCTGAGGTCATGGAGTCCAACCTATAACTGATCACCACCTTGTCAAATAGACCATGCCACTGAGTGCTACGTCCAGTCTTTCCTTATCCACGTCAAGGGCNTCTTTCCTTATACACCTCCAGGGACCATGACTCCACCACCTCCCTGGACATCCCATTCCAATGTCTAATCATCCTTTTAGTCGAAGAGATTCCCCCTAATGTCCAATCCAAACCTCCTCTGGCACAGTTTAAAACTGTGTCCTTTTGTCCTGTCACTTGTTGCCTGCGAGAAGAGAGCAATCCCCACCTTGCTACAGCCTCCTTTCAGATGGTTGAGAGAGTAATAAAGTGCCCCCTGAGCTTTCTCTTCTCCAGGCTAAACCCCAGCTCCCTCAGCTGCTCCTCATCAGACTTGTGCTCCAGACCCTTCACCAGCTCCCTTGCCCTTCTCCGGACTCACTCCAGCATCTCAAAGTCTTGTAGTGAGAGGCCCAGAACTGGACACAGGACTTGAGGTGTGGCCATGTTTTGCATCATGAGATGCCATTAAAAACAAAATCATAAAATCATAATTAACTGGTTCATTACAGCCAGCACATCTATTTATCCCATGGCTGAACATCAGCAGCTAAAAAGCCTTGTTGCCATTACCACCCTCAGCTGACGTGGAGAAGGCCCTTTGAAACCAGCACAGACTCCACCCCTTATTTTATATAGTTTACATCATGCCATCATCCCACACTTTCAAATATCCCATCATCCTTCCTGTCTTTTGGTGTATACATACAGGTATCATTCCCTAAGTCCATCTCTATGAAATGTCACTTGAGTTAATTTTGTCCATGACCTTGAGCTGCATTTGCCGTAACAGTCTTTCAGGGCAGAGGAGATGGTGTGTGTTGTTGGACTGTTGCATGGTGAAGCCAGTTCTGATTACACCACCACTGCACTTGTCCAGATTCATCAAAGTTCATTCTTTATTAATGTGGTAATCAAGAGGGGGTTGGGTTCAGATCCCCAAATCCGGAGTTGGTGGAGATGGGTGCTGCAAAGTGCCCAGTGCACTGATGAGCATATCACCACCATATAAGTGATAACTCACACTCTTATACAGCAATTACATTAAATAGTTTAATTAATAGTAGTTCCCACCCAAAATCAAATCCTCTTGAGGAACACACCAGACTTCCCCATCCTTCCATGTTACCCATCAAGTGCACCCAAGTCCTTGAGCAAAAGCAATCCCATGGATTGGTTTTGCCTTTGCCTGAGGCAGGAATAACCCAGACTTTTTTCCCCAGTGTATTTTGTATGTGCACTACTGGAAACTTACCCGATTCTCCAGTATGTAAAAGTTTTGATTGAGCAGTTCCAGCCTTACTGACAGATTCCCTGGTGCTGACTAACCAGGTGGCTTTTACTAAATGTTTGAAGATTCAACCACCCATTGCTCTCAGTCTTTAATAGTTCATTGCACTGCTGAATTTTTCCTGGAGGCTGGTGTGCAATAGGGTGTGTTATATCCACTCAATACTATGTTTTTGGCCCAGTTGTCTACAAGGTTGTTTTGGAAATGAGTCCCATTGTGTGACTCAGTTGTTTCTGGCCTACCAGGTCCCCATGAGACTTGCTTTTCAAGGCCCAGGATAGTTTTCCGGGTGGTGCTATGGGGCCCAGAATATGTTTCCAGTCCTCCAGTAAGCCCATGGTGGATTTGTGGGACTGTGATATATTCAATCTGCCAGGCCTCCTTATACTTGTATTTCAGCCACTGTCCTTCATACCAGAGAGTCTTTAACCACTTGACTTGCTTAATTGCAGCATGCTTCCCATTCATGGATAACCTGTGTGACAGTGCCCATGGTCAAATCTACCCCTCAATCACAAGTCCATCTACAGTTGCATCACTTTCTTGATGGCCTGAGGTGTCGTGGGCCCACGGAGCTATAAATAATTCATCTTTATGTTGCCAATCCAGATCCACCTGAGACACCTATTGGTTGTTTGGATGTTCCGCAGTAGCCTGACTCGGGCACATGAGCATTTACATGATGCACCTTGACAACCAGGTTCTCCACACAGGCAGCAATATCCTGCCACAATGCAGCAGCCCAGGTGGGTTTATGTCTGCACTGCCAGTTACTCTGCTTCCATCACTGCAACCACCTCCACAGGGCATCTGCCATCATCCCCGAGTCAGTAGAAAGGTAAAATATAGGCCATTTTTCCTCATTCAACAATGTCTAAAGCCAGCTGGATGGCTTTCACCTCTGCAAACTGACTGGACTCACCTTCTCCTTCAGCAGTTTCTGCAACTTGTTGTAGGGGACCCGATACAGCTGCCTTCCACCTCCAATGCTTTCCTACAACACATCAGGAACCATCAATAAATAGGGCATATTGCTTCTCACTTTCTGATAATTTGTCACATAGTGCAGCCTCTTCAGCACATCTCACCTCCTCCTCTGAGGAGAGGAGATTCTGAAATCTTTACCTTCTGGCCAGTTCATGATCACTCTAAAGATTCCTGGATGCCTGGGGTTTCCTATTCGAGCTCGTTGTGTGATCAGTGGTATCCCACTTATTCCATGTAGCATCAGTTGTCTGAAGTACAGAGGAGACCTTCCCTTTGAACATCCAGTCCAGCAGAGCTAACTGGGGTGCCAGGAGGAGCTCTGCTTCAGTACCAATCACTTCCAAAGCAGCTCAAACCCCTTCATAAGCCACAGTTATCTCTTTTCCAGCTGGAATGTAGCAGGCCTTAGATCCTCAGGATTCCTGGCTCCAAAAGCCATGGCGTTGACCTCAAGTCTCTCATGATGCTTTCTGCCAGGGGTTCCACATAGGGGCAATCTCCCTGGCTGCAGCATAGCACACATTTCTAACATCTTGCTCTGCCCAGACTGGCCCAACGGCTATTGCATGAACTGTCTCCTGTTTAATTTGTTCAAAGGCTTGTTGCTGCTCCAGGTCCCATTTGGTACCACTCTTCTGCTGGGTCACTTGAGAGAGAGGACTGTAACTTGGAATGTGCATTCTCCAAAAACCCACAACACCTTAGAAAGCTTGTGTTTCTTTCTTGCTAGACGGTGGAGACATAGCTGTTGTTTTGTTGATCATACCCACTGGGATCTAATGATGTCCATCTTGTCTGGGTGACATACAACATCTTCCTTGAAGGGATACTTTTCCTTCACGCCTGACAGGAGTCACCTCCAGAGGCTGAGGACTTGTATCCCTTTTCCAATAAGCTTGTCAATTCCCCTTTCCCTAGAGAGTGACCCCAGATGCTTGGCTTCCCTACCCTCTAATTCTAGGCTACTAGTGCCATTATCCCAGCACTGCAGCAGCCAGGTGATAATGTGCTCACCTGGACAATGGATGAAATCTTTTCCCATAATCCGTAACTCAATGATAGGGATCGAGTGGTGGTTACCTTCTGTTCTGCTTCTTCCTCCTTTTCTTGTGATGGCCCCGCTTTGTCCCCCTTTACTAAATGAGCAGACTTTCATGTCCATTTCTTCTTGTCTATAGGGGAGATTGACACTGGCATGTGTTGGATCTCTGGTTCAGCTGCACTGCCTGTCAGAGGGGTTGGAGTAGCTGCTGTGCTAATGATTTGCCATCAGATCCAGAGACCATCTCACCCCCTTGAGGTAGTGAATAGTGTTGAACAGGGATCAATAGGCATGGGCCAGGCCCCAGCACATCTCAGTGACTTGCGCATGTCTGGAATTGACAGGATAACAGCACACTTTCCCCAAATATTTATTCTGCACTTGTTCAGGGAGGAAGTTCCAAAACACTGGAGGTGCCCACTGTCCTAGGTACTTGCCACATGCTATCCCATATATCCTGCTACTTGTAACTATCCAAACTCAGAGAATTCTCTTGGTAATATTTTTAAACAGTTATTTAACCATAAACAAGATATGGAACATATTCAGCATTCCTGGAAATAGGACCATGCTGGTTTCAACATCCCAAGGACATCCAAAATTTTCAAAATCCTCAAACACTGCTGTAATTAGCCGGACAGGAAAGGGGAAGGTGTGGAAGGATGTCTCCTCCATAGGTTGTGTCTTGAAGGAGGAAAGACAAAAGGTGTGATTATTGGTAGTTCCCAACAGATGGCTCTCGAAGAACAGAGGTGAGCAATGCTGAATAAACACACCAGATTAGTCTTACAACCAGTAACTCTATCATATCACAGGCCAGCATTACCAAGTACAATAAAACGATAACCTTAGCCCAGACCTCAAAGGCGATAAAGCCAAGACAGGGAACACATGCTGCAAGTAAAGTGCTCCATAATACAGCCCTGAGAACAAGTGCAATGACTCTGAGAGCAAATAAATCAATGTTGTGACCAGTGACTGTTAGACCCATGCAGAGAATGCTTATAACAAATTTGTTTTAACATGCTCTGGTCAGATCTGTCCTTATCTCAACCCTCAGTGCTTCTTGTTGGGTGCCAAAAAGGATGTTGACAGAGCATAACACCAGCTGGCAACTAAGTACCACCCAGACTCACTGCCCCACCCACGCCTCAGTGGGATGGGGAAAACCGGAAAAAGGGAAAATCAGTGCGTTGAGATAAGGACAATTTCATAATTGACATAAAGTACAGTATAATATTAATGCAACTGGTAATAACTGTAATGAAAACAGAGATAACGGAAAGTGAGAGAAATAAAAGTCAAGATAAGAAAAACCAACAAACCAACAGTCATGCACAATACAGTTGCTCACCACCCACTGACTGATGCCCAGCCTATTCCCTAGAAGCCCCCAGTGACTCCTGGCCAGCTTCTTCCAGTTTATATACTGAGCATGACATTCTGTGGTATGGAATACCCCTCTGGCCAGCCTGGGTCAGCTGTCCTGGCTATGCTCCCTCCCAGTTTCTTGTGTACCTGCTGCCTGGCAGAGCATGGCAAGCTGAAAAATTCCTCACATAGGGTAAGCACTACTTAGCAACAACCACAACATCATTGTATAATCAACATTATTCTCATACCAAATTCAAAACACAGCACTGTACTAGCTACTAGGAAGAAAATTAACTCTATCCCAGCCAAAACCAGGACAGCTCTTCTGTTTTACTTTTAAAACAAACGTCTGGAAGGGGCTCTGCTAAAGTCTTATTGGTTTATCAGCATGATTGGGCTTGTTTCTGGTAGAGAATTCTCCCTCTTCATTCCCTGCCAGCAGATCAGGGTCTGTGCCTCATGCATTCACTTTCCTTCCTTCTGCCTCAGCAGCATCCTCACATAATTTCCATATCTACAAACTGGATCACAGCTGCTGCTCAGTGAACAGACTGTGTCTGCCTCACTGCTCTCACACCTCAGCTTTGCTCATCCTTCCCCTTTAGCCACAGAAATGACCAGTGACAGCCCAGCTGTACTAGCAGACTGTGGCTGTAGTTCTGTGTCTGAACCTCTGTAATACACACGTTGTACAAGGAAATCTGCCAAAGCATTCTGTTGCTCCAGATCAGCTGGAAAAAAATACCCAAAAAAAAGAGTGAAATATTTAAGAAAATAAATTGTTCTTATCCTCAGTCCAGGTGTCTCTAAGGCCTGAGATGCCTGCTCCAAGAGAAACCTGCTCTTTGTGTGAAATATGCCCAGGAGATCTTAGCTGATGGAACTGTGCAACGAACCACAGTAAGGGAGGAGACAGAGATCTGTGCTAATTCAACAGGGGTGAAATTCCTTCTCAGTCACAAATCTGAACAGCAGTTCAAGTCTGGATACATGCAGATGAACCTTACAGCTGCTGCACACTTTGATTCAAAGAAGTAACTTTGTGCTATTTATTAAAGTTAGGCTAATGACTTGAGCACAACTTCGGGTGGATATTTTAAAGGTTTACACACCCTCCTCCCTAGCATATTATGTACTAATTGTTATGCCTACAGAATTCAATAAAATGGTATGGAGACTCAGGTTTCTCATCTTTTCCTTTCTCATTCTTACATGGAAATGTTAATGTGGCCAGGACAATCACGGAGTGACAATTTATACCCACCTGCCCTCGATAATGATATTTCAGAAATAACTTACATTTGTCTGCCAGGGTCCTTGTGTGCAATCCATGGCATGTTGTATTTTTATCACTGAATTCATCAGAGAGCTGCATGAATGTTTGGGTCCTTGCTTTCCTCGTATTTGCAAGGAAATTGTAATCCAGACTGAGCCAAGGAAACTAGTACTAAGGAACAAGGAGCAGGTCAGGCAGAATGGGAAAAATGAGACCATCCTGGCTAGGTTTCGTGAAATCCTCCTTAGTTAGCAGTCTTCTAACTTATCCTTGCTTGGGACTTTATAATAAAACACTGGATTACATATGTGAGAAGCCCAGCAAAGTACAGAGGCCCAGGCTGAAAGAGACCATTCTTTGATTAAATGTGTAACTGCTGCAGGGACTTAGATAAAACACTCCTACTGAGTCATGTAACACCAGTCTGCCCCCAGCAAACACTAACAGTATAAATCTTTCTATGCTCTCAGCACATTTGATTTTCCTATCTGTTCCTTCCAACTCTCATTTCTTTTCCATTATTTAGGTTAATGCCCTTTTCACCCAATTCTCACTTCTGCTATGCTTTGTGTTTTCTGCTGTCCCTGAGAAAACATAGACCCCTTTTGCCACTCATTCTCCCTCCTGTTTCAAATCCTTTTCCTGTCTTACTAACTCCTCAGTTTTTCATTTTATCAAACACCTGCTCTATCCTTTCACTCCAGGGCTATTGCTCCACAAACTCTGGGACATAAACTGATGTGGTCTTGAACAGGAACTGTCCTTTAAATTTACCCTGGGATACAGCTGTTGCTTATCTCAAAGCCTTACCTTGATAAAGCAAAGACATAACTTCAGTCTTGTGTACACATGTCCAGGTGAGGTTGGGTACCACTAACTGTGTAATTGTATTGACATGAAATTCAGCATGAACTAATTGCTGTAATGTCCAACAATTTCTAGGATGACTTTTGAAGATCTCTCTGTACCATAACTGCATACAAGAAAGAGTCGCTGTTGTTATTCCCATTTCAAGGCCACATGGCACCAGCTTTCATCCAAACAATTTATCAGGTAAAAATCCCTGTGTTTAAACTGTGAGACTGAAGAACAGAGATGAAAAGAAAAGCTGCTTTCAAATGCTGCAGGGAAGAGTGCCCAATGTGGACTTTGTATCTGCATCCAAGAAAACAGGGCTTCTATGCATCTTCTAAAAGTATGTGTTATAAATGAATTTATTTCAAGTCACTGATGTCTATGTGAGTAGGAAACTAACCTTCAGGGCTTCAAAATCTACTGCAGCTCAACAAATAGCAGCACTAACACAATCAGACCCAAATGACCCATGATCCAATTCTGTTTGCTCAGAAATTCTGCCATTTCTATGGCGCAGTATTGAGATAAACTACATCCGGGATTGCTTCCTCAGTAATTTTTTAGTAGCACTAACAACCTGCTGGGAAGGATTTGATTTCTTAGGAAACCTTTTATGTTGTGCTAGGCAAGTTGATGAGGTATCAGGTTTGCTGTCTGATATCATTGCTGCTTCCGGACAGGAAAAAAAATTGGTCTCTTCATGACCTCAATGTAATAATGTTGTTCAGCATGCCATGTACTGTGTGTCCTTCTCCAAACTGGAGATGTAGCATTCCACTGAAATACCTACTGCTAAGTTTACAGGTAATTATTCATTGGATGGCATTATTTCCACAACTAATGATCTTTGCTCCTTTCCAAAAATTAAAAAAATATCATTTTACACTTTGAAAACCTTGAGTCACTGGGACATCTGGGAAAATCCCAGCCTGTACTACATTTGCATGTGGTGTGGAGCTCAACAATGGTTGATATTCTGGGTAGCTTAAGTTCAGTCCCTGTCATATGCTACAAGTGAGATTAAAACCAGCAGCTAAAGAGCACACCTAGGGCAACCTGAATATTTGAAGTAGGGGAAAATGTAACATTTGCTTAATAAAACAATAAAGATAGCTCACTGAAGGAGACCCCAGACTCAGGGCCCTTCTCTAGACTCTGTTCCCATGAGATCCACAAGTCCGGAGAAAAGAAACCTGGTTAAACAAAGTTAGACAAATGTTAAATTTGCAAGATAAGAATGTTTGTGGAGGAAAACACACAGAGAGACTTTTATAGAAAGTGCTTATATCAGTTAAACACAGCGTTCCATGGGCCATAAACAGAGTTAATTGCTGTTCTCACAGTGTTTCCCACATCCCCTGTGATCACTGCCATAGTCCAAGTTTCCCATACTCCTTTAAATGCATACATCCTGCAGCACAGTATTCCTAGTGACTGCAAGTCCATAAAATGCTTTCAGATCCTCTGCATAATGCAGTTTGTTTGTAGCATCTCCACACATACCTTTGGCCATCTCATCTCTCCCTTCCCTATCCTGTGAGACCACCATCACAGTAATTTCAGGTCTCATTGTTTGCTTCCTTCTCTTTGTTGGTCTGTAGGACGAGTGATTTGCTGTGTGCACTGGGATTTAAGATACACGGTGGTCAAATCTGTGGTATGAGGGTGGACTGACAAGCTGGATAATGCCAATGCGCTCTCGATGGGTCAAATGACTAACACTCTGGGTCACCCTCTCAGCAGAGAGTGTCTTCTGTATCTACAGTTCTGATCCACACAGCACTAACAGAAATGTACTATATTTGAGACCGATGCACTTTGGCAGATTTGTTTACAATCAGGAAGTAGCATCTGGATCTGACAATTACATAACATCATAAAACCTGACTAAAACTATCAATATAGTGGTGTGACTGATGCCACTAGAAAAGGGGTCACTCATACAGCTACTACTGTACAACTACTCACATCTTTTTTAATTTTGGATTATCAACATTCTTTACTATTTACAAACACAAGGAATTTAATACTATCCTTCATTCTCCCTCAGATCTAATTTCTGACAATTTCATTGTTTTGCTTTATTTAATTTCCTACAGTTTTAAAAAGAAGCTTTCTCCTCTCTGGTTCTTTCAATGGAAGTAATTTCTCTTCACAAAAGATTAATTTTGCCCTTTTCTTGAAGGGCTTTTGTAGTGCTTGACAGCAGACTCCTCATGCGTGCAGCTGTATGAGGTCTGGGTGGTGTATTCCAGCTCCTGACAGGCACATATGCACGCTCACTCTAGAGCAGGGTAGCACCATCATCATCCCTACTGCTCCCCTGTTGCTCTCCTTGCTATTGTTGTTGAAACTGCTTTGTTATTTGATCAAATAATTTAAAATAATTGTCCTTTTTGGCAGATAGGGGCAGTTAGATTGAAAAGGTTTGTATGGAGAAACAACTGATGTTAAATTACAGCAATATGCACTTCGGTTAATCCATACAGTGATCTAATGTGTCCTGCAGGTAAAAACACCTTTGATTTTGAGGCTTTTTTCAAATATTAACTTATTAGTGACAGATAAACACTTTCAGCTATCTGCATGTGGGCACACACACTTGAAGGGGTTTTTTGCACTCTTACGAGTTCGACACCAAAAGCCCTGTTGTGATTTCACTTAAGGAAGGGGAACAAAGTTCTCATTCCTGAGCAATTAGGTTTTGGAAGCAGGCATCTTAAGTTCATCTCTAAGAACTCCTGCGGAGCCCCACCTAGTTTTCACTGTAAAGAAGTGCTAAATATCACAGAGCCGCAAAATCACAGAACGGTTCTGGTCGGAAGGGACCTTAAAGATCCCCTGGCTCCACCCCCTGCCACGGGCAGGGACATCTTCCAATAGATACGTTTGGAGAGGAAGTGAGACTCGGCTTCTGGCGAGCACCAGCCATGCAAATGCTGTGATGCCCAAACCCTCGGAGCTCCCCCGCAGCTCCAAAAAAAAAATCCCAGGAGCTTCATCATTCCCGTAAATGGCAAGAGCTGGCAGAGTTCTGTCACCGCCACCAGCGCCCCCGGTGTGCCGAGCCGCTGGCACCGCCCGAGCCACGCTGAGAGAGCCGTGCCCGCCGCGTTTGCTCGGGAAGCCCAAAGCAAACAGGGGCTGAGGCCCGCTATTCCCGGGATGGCCCCGCAGCGGCCGCGGCGGGAGGGACGCTCGCTGAGGGGAGCGGGGAGGGGCGGCGCGGCGCCAGGGCGCCTGCGCAAGCGGGTGGGCGGCGGGCTGGGGGCTGCGCCGGGACTGTGGCGGTGTCCCCGTGGCAGCGGGAGCGTGTATCCATCCCTGCGGCAGCGGGAGCCACGCCGGGAGTGTGTGCGTGCCCCTGCAGCCCCGAGAGCGGTGGGAGGCGCGGGCCCCGTAAGTACGAGCTCGGTGTGCAGAGTGGGGGAGCGCGGTGAGGAGCTGCCCGTCCTGAGGGCGAGCGGTAGAAGTGCGGGGGGAGGGTGTGGAGATGAGCGCGGGGGGTAACGAGGGCCCGGCCGGTGCTTCGGTTTGGAGTCGTTAGCACCGGGGCCGAGGGGCTTGGGGTAATTGCACCTGGAACATCTGGTACGTGGCCGAAACTGGGTCGTCTTGTGCAGCTCAGGACTTCCAGGGAGTCCCTGTGTGTGCGGGGAACCCCTCATGGACATCACAGGCGGGACTTGAGGCTGTGAGCGTGCAGGTAAGTCTGCCGGGACATAAAGTCATCACAGCATAGCTTTACTGAAATAATTGGCAATAGTTACATATTTAAAAATTAGTACCAGGTGGAAGTATTTACTGTATCGGCCTCGGGGATTGTAAGTCAAGAGGACGTCTGCAATGCACTGTTTTTTGCATTTTAACTACAGCTTTGAATGGTTTTGTGTTAAAGTTAATACAGTAGCAGGTGTTACTTTCTCCATTTCACACATGGAAACGGGAGCACAGGCAAGTGGTGCTGTTCACTAAAATTTTCTTACTGACAGGACATAAATTTTTTCAGTCACTGCTCCAGATGTTATTTTAGAGGAGCCAGAATAGTGATCAGAGGGCTTGTAAAGAGACTTGCACAGGTTCATGGAAACCGCCGTTTGACAAAAATACCCCAGAGGATGCTGGAAATGTGTTTGCAGGTGTTGAGGGGAAGCAGAAGTGAGGCTACTAGCAAGGGTATTCAAGGTTTTACTTCTGAATCATAATATAAATGCCTTTAAAGTAGAGCTCTGATAAGATTTGAATCCTTGCAGACTTTAGATTTTCATAGCACTTCGCTAGTAATAGTCAAAAAGAAGAATATGTATATTCAGTTTCTTACTAACACTTGCTTGTCTCAAAGAGTTAACTATGAATATCTCTCGTGGACTTACCATTTTTTCTACCCCTTCATTTAACAGCTATGGAAGTTGCTATGGAAGTTCTCAAGGGACAGCTGATGCAGTTTACAAGACAGTTTTCAACAGAGAGGTTTAGAGAAACAGAAGGTGAAAGTTTGATGTCTTTGAGATAGCTACCATTAAAAAAACCCAAAGAAATAAACTTTGGGATCAGTTCACATTCTTCAGCTTAAATATTTACACTTTTTGTCAGTAAAGTTGGTAGCTATGTGAGATGCTCTTTCTCTAAATATTTTTTCTTTGCCAACTCAGTGATGATTCTGTAGGTCTTCTGTTGTTAATTACAAACACTCTGATTAAATTTAGAGTACTTGAAAGCACAACTTCAGGGTTTTGTATTATTCTCTCTCACTGTTTAACTTGGATAATGTTTCATGAACCTTTCTTTAACAGTGTGAAGTATCACCTTTCATCCAAGGTACTGTTACTGTGAATGAGTTTTTTTGATAAACACTTCCTTGAGGTATGATTGATCTTGTTTTTTGATTTATGTGGGTATTTCCTTGTCATTTTTGTTTCATTTTCACAAATACTTTTCAGTTAGAAGTAAGACATTTGCTGCTTCAACTTCGGAAAGCCTGGCTTTTTGTTTGTCTCTTTGGTTTGAGTTGCTCAGGAAGCCCAAAGCCCAAGGCACGTCCTTCTCTTTTAAATAATATGTAGTAAAAAAATAGAAGGTGGGGGGTGTTTGATTGCTGGCTTTCTGTGATATGATCTTAAGTCTAAGTTACCTGTATGAGTTTGGTGAACTTGGGTTTCGTTAGTTTGAAGGAGGTGTGCCTGGAGATTCTGTAGCCTGGTCGATTGAGGCAAGAATTTGGTTAAAAACCTTTTCCCCCCCCTCCCCCCCCCTCAAATATGTAGTTCAGAAGTCACCCAGCAGGTCTACAGCTGGGATAGCTGGGTTTTTTTTTTGCTTCAGAGACTGGAGGTTTTGCCCTGCATATAAATAGGGCCTTGAAAATGTGGTAAAACAATGGGAGAGAGCTACCATCACTTTTTTTCTTTATGGTTTTCGACATATTTAGGGTGTTTTATAAGAATTCTGTCTTCTGTTTGAAGTGCTTTGGCATGCCTACAAGTGACATGCCTTACAGCTGCAATTGGATCATCTTGGTGTCCTGAGAGCAACAGCTGGGTAATATTTATTTGTCAGGCAGTGAATTGTGGGATAAAGTTATCATGCATTCTAATTCAGATAATCCTTTTAAACTGATATAATGATGATTGTAAATATGTGCAGTTAAAAGTAAGAGCAATGTTTTTGGATCTGATGTTGGTGGAGCATCATCAGCACTAATCATGTGTTTCCCCTCAGTCTGCAGTCCTGTAGCTGACTTCTGAACTCTTGCAGCTAATTTTATTCATCAGTGAGATGGGAAGGGGTAAGACCTGCACAGTAATGAGAAGTGAAGGGTTGGAAAGAAGCCACTTTCCCCTGCTCTGCTTCTGAGTTAAATATCATTGCTCTTGACCTTCTCTCTTCTTCCTGGAAAGAGAGAGAGCCCTTGGTGCTTGTGTGAAGAGGGTTGTAGAGACAGGAGCTCTTTAGCCCTGAGAGGGTAGGAGAGGAGGAGCCCATGTCACATCCCCTTTAATTCTCCAGACTCCCATGCAGGATCTGGTTAGGTGGGGGAAAGAAATTAGTAACTGAATGTAAGAGTGGTATGCTATCTCCCTCTGCCTGAAGTTTTACTGAGCTGCTTGTCCAAAAGGTTTAATAATATCCCAAGTCTTGGGAGTATATTTTTCAAATTGCTTCTGCAAGCATTTGATTAAAATTTCTTGTTGCAATGTTGTACTAGTTTTGAATTCCACAATGTTGTTCTAGGCCATATCACTTCCAAAGGGTTTGAGTTACAGCTCTCAAATTGTGTGTTTGAAACTTTTCTGCTGCATGAAAATCCATCTGCTGATTGGTTGAAAACTGGCATAGGTGTGAAATGTGTTTTGACATGGAAAAAGTCCTGTACATTTAGTAGCTTAACAAAGTCATGCCATCTGCACAGCTTTTTGATAGATGTCTTTGTAGTAGGCCCTGACAATTTGTAATCCTTACTGGCATAAGACTGCAAAAAATAAGAAAAAAAGTAAATCTGTTCATGCCTAAGGAAGCTTTAGCTGGAATGTCTTTGGTGCAGTTCTCATGCTGAAGTAGCTTCATGAGAAACAAATAATGGGATTCTGTTCTCAGTTATACTTTCATAATACATGTTCAACTCTATTAGTTTTCTTTTTTTTTACAACTTTGTTCATAGGTATTTGTAAACTGAAAATTATAAATGTATTAAGTAGCCACAGGTCTATACTACTTCTGTATTGCTTTAGCTATCTGTGGTTGACATTTACACTTAAAAAAATGTATTGTGAAGCTGAAATGTGTTGAAGTGTTTTTGTAAAGTGTCAAGGTCTCTGACATCTGTCACCTATACTGACTGATGCCACTCCAGCAAGGCAGCAGCTGCCAGAAAAAGATAGGGTATTGCTGAGTTGAGTCGTGACCTGAGCATTCCATTACACATGAGGTTCCTGAGTGCTCAGAAATCTGTTTTATCATGTGGTTTTTCAGGATATTCCACTCATCTTGGATGGGAAGGTGTTTTTGAAAAGTGCTGTATTTCTTTAAAAAATATTTCCGTGGTAAGCATTAGGGAGCGATGGGCTGTGCCAGAACTGTCTGCTGTATCCCTCACTGTCGCTTTGGCTGGGCTCAGGCTGACAGTGCCGTGTCTTACAGTGAGGTCAGTGGCTCAGCTGTAGTTGTGTAACAAGAGGGGCCATTCATAAATGTGTTTCTTGGCCTTGAGATGTTAGATTGCATTTCCTAGCGTAGCATCAGAGTTCAGTGTGCCTTAGGAAAGTGGAAACTCTACTGCAGTATTGGAGTAGCACCCACTCATTTGCTGTGGCTGGAAGTACAGGGTGCAGAGAACTCTCTCACCTGAGTGTGCAGTAGTCAGCCCCATGTTGTAGCAGGAGGAGATGCCTTGAAGGAAGCTGCAGCCCATGGCATCCTGGCCTGGATCAGCAACAGTGTGCCCAGCTGGATTAGGGCAGTGACTGTCCCCCTGTATTTGGTGCTGGTGAGGCCACACCTTGATAACTGTGTCCATTTCTGGACCCCTCACTACAAGAAAGACATTGAGGTGCTGAAACAAGTCCAGACAAGGGCAGCAGAGCTGGTGAAAGGTCTGGAGCATGAGTCCTGTGAGGAGCAGCTGAGGGAGCTGGGGTTGTTTAGCCTGGAGAAAAGGAGACTCAGGAGAGACGTTACCTCTCTTTACAACTACCTGAAAGGGTCAATCTCTTCTCCCAAGTAACAAGCAACAGGACAAGAGGAAATAGTGTCAAGTTGCACCAGGGGCGGTTTAGATTGGATATTGGGAAACATTTCTTTATAGAAAGGGTTGTCAAGCCCTGGAGCAAGCTGCCCTGGAAAGTGGTTGAGTCACTTTTCCTGAAAGTATTTAACAGACTTGTAGATGTGGTGCTTAGGGGCATGGTTTAGTGGTGGGCTTGGCAGTGCTGGGTTAATGGTTGGACTCAATGATCATAGAGGTCTTTTCTAACATAAATGATTCTATAATTCTGTAGAATTGCATTGCTTGTCCCCCTGTACTGTTGTGGATTGGGAAGTAGAGGAGGTGGGAATGAATAAGTTAAGTCAAGCCTGGGAACAAGGGAGTAGAGGGAAAGTGTACTTTTTGTCTCTCACCATCCTGCTCAATTTTTAGTTGGCAATAAATTGATTTTCCCCAAGTTGAGTCTGTCTTGTCTATCGGTGAGTGACCTCTGAGTATTTACCTCCCCCTCCTCTGTTCAGGAGCGGTAAAAGTGAGAGAGTGGCTGGGTGAGTGTCTAGCAGCTGGAAAATCAGGAACGCACGTTCAAAGGATAATGGACTTCACACATACCAGTGCTCAGGGACTGCTGCTTTTGTCTAATGCATTCCCTGTGGAGAGAGTTGTGCACCTTATTGATCATAAACCAGAGCAGGCTGGAACATGGGAATAGCACTCCTTGTTTAGGGTAACGTTGAGTGGAAGAACAATGGTGTCCCTGTTAGAGACAGGTGAGATAATGAGACACACCTATTTTCTTCTCTGTCCTGCATGTCAGAGTTAAAAACGTATGGAAAGTCCTCTTTCAGTGCTTTTCTGCTGTGGTGTTCTCTTTGTATGAAATGGATTTATTGTATTGACCTGCCAAGCCTTCCCTCATTTACATTGTTGCAATCTGCTTCTGCTTCTGTGATGCCCACACTGCTGGAGACAGTAAGTTGTGTAAGCTAAAATATCCAGGCTATTGCCATGGTTTCAGCTGGGATAGAGTTAATTTTCTTCCTAGCAGCTGGTACAGTGGTGTGGTTTTTATTTCGTATGAGAATAACTTGATAACACACAAATGTTTTGGTCGTTGCTGAGTAGTGCTTACCCCAAGTCATGGACTTCTCTGTTTCCCATATTCTGCCAGTGAAAAGGTGGTAGTGGCACAAGCAGTTGTGAGGGGGCACAGCCAGAACAGCTGACCCAAAATGGCCAAAGGAATATTCCATACCAAACGGCCTCATGCTCAGTATATCAGCTGAGGGGAAGGCTGGCCAGGGGCAGCTGCTCAGGGTCTGCGTGGGCATTGGTGAGCAATTGCATCATGTCTGTTCTGTATTCTAATTATCATTATTGTCACAGTTATTCCAATTATTATTTTCTTCCTTTTCTGTCCTATTAAGCTATTTTTATCTCAGCCTGGGAGTTTTCTCATTTTTACTTTTCTGATTCTCTCCTCCATCGCACTGTTGGTGGGGAGTTGAGGGAGTGGCTGCGTGGTATTGAGTTGCCAGCTGGGGTTAAACCACATCAGTTATTTCCTGGTGTGTTACGTATTCTTTTATCTTTTTTTTTTAGTTTGTAATTCAGGGAGTTGGAGCTGCCAGTACTTTTGTTCTTTTATATTAAGTATCAAGCATTTATCAAGTAATAAATAATAAGAAAAAGAGTGTGGAGCCAGCACATCTGTGTATCTCTTTGTATTCTTGACATAACTGGAATATTTTAGCTGGCAGTGGCTGTTACTGCAATCAGGCCCCACAAATGCACTTGGTCCGTTTTTTTTTAACTCATATGTTTCCTCTTTAAAATTGCCCGGTTCCAGGCAGTTTGTAGAATGTTACCACTCGTTGCCTGGAAATATCTGTTAACATTCTTCTTAAATAACCATTCCCAGTCAACTGAAAGCTGAACTGCTGTTTTTTCTGCCGATTGTCATGTCAGGTTTTCTGACATTTTTCGGTGGGAAGTGTAGACAAAGGATTACAGAAGGTTGCTAGAAATACTGCTTGCTTCCTAATCCAGCTAGCTCCATGTTTTCATGAGAGCTTGTGCTGGTGCAGACAAATTCCAGTTTGGGGACTGGACCAGAGAGAAAGATGAGATGGTGACAGCTGAGACCCAGACTGGTCCGGCTTTGTGACTGACCAGTTGAAACCTGCGGTAGTGCTAAAGGTTCTTTCTGCACTACTGAGTGTCTGAAATGAGGAAGCTTTTCCCCGAAATTCTTGTGCAGTCCTGATAATAGATAAGACCTTTGTGGCACAGAGGGGGTGCCAATCACTGAGGAAGCCTTGAAATACTTGGGAATGCATGTATTACACAAAGAGTTCAGACAGGTTTGAGTTACAAGAGATTAACACCCGTCATGAGGCTGTACCTATACTTTCTCTCCCATCCCTTCCTACAATTCACTTTACCCATATACCCCGTGTCTGCTCAGTTCTTATCTTTTCTATATCTTTAGGTGATATCTGTAGACCATCTGGAAGCACAAGAAAATCCTACACCTTAGCAGACAGGTGTGCTCATAAATTCCTCTGATGTAGATTCAGCTCTACTGAATGAAGTGTGTTTGTCAGCACATAGATACATGCATGTATACATACATATATACACACACACACACACAAACACAGAGCAGCTCGGGAGGAGGGTTAGGGAGGTTGGCAGGAAAACTCTTCCTGGTACTAGAGCTGAGCCAGCACAGCTGACATTGCAATGCTGCATCCCTAGTAGCCTGGGGGAGCCCCAGATGGGTGAGATGTCAAAGTGACACCTCTGTTTCCATCCAGCTGATCCTGTGAGGTTGCTAGAGGAGTTCTACAGGTCGGAGTGGTAGAAAAAGCACCAGTGAGGGACAACCTCCTGTAATAGGAGGTTACCTTTCATAAAAAAGGTCAGTGAGCATGGCTGTTTGCATAAAGTAGATGCTTTAGTCCGTGGTGGGACTGTCATCAACAGGTATGTCCAGGTGATAACAGAGAGGAGTGTGGTGGGAGCATTGGGACTTCTCCACAGATGTGGACAAGAGGGTGAGCAGCTTGATATATGTAAGAAGAATGACATCTTTAATGTTTAAGATCTCCAAATGGAGCAGATGCCAAAAGGGCACTGATAGAAATTGTGGTTTGCGTTTAGGAGCAAAAGCTTGAGCCTGTGTTTCTAACGGAAGGGTTTGTTGTGGGAATTATGTCTGAGCAGTATTGCTTCTGTCCTGGCGCGCCTGAGTGCCTCTGTGCTGGTTCTGCTGTGCTAGGAGGAAAGGAGGGAGGCTGCCTGCCATCCCGGGCTGGTTCATGAGCTGAGGGAGGGGCGTGTGAGACCAGCACCAGGGAGCCTCTTCGGCCTGAGGAGAAGTGGGATGTGTTGGCTCTTATTTTTTTTTTTTTTCCTTTTCTTTCTCCTTTTTAATTTTTTTTCCCCATCCTGTGATTTGAGCTAATTCTTTCCTGCAGCCTGTGAGAGGTAACAGAGGTCTCTTTATGGTGTGGGGTTTCCTGAATGAAAAGTGTCTGCTGCTTGCGAAGTGCTCTCCGTAGTTCTTGGAGTGAGTGTTCGACAGAAATGACGGATATGGCAAGGAGCAGGAGTGGTTTAATGTGCTTTCTTCATTTGGCTTGAAATTCTGAAAAGTGTTGTTTTTCTTTTGAAATAGCACCACTTCTCAGTGCAGTTGGTGGGTTTTAAATAGGAAGAGGTAATAAGATTATGAAAGTGTTGCGTAAAAGAGGTGTTAAAAGCTACTGGCTTAACGCCCTACTAAGAAACTAATCTGTTGAAAAGAAGGAAAGGAGCAGGTACAGACTCTTGTAAAACTTGAAGACTAGGACTGTCCTGCATAGAAAAGCTGATGCTGTACAGTGATCTTTCTACCTTGCCAGATGTGGAGAGGTTTAATTCCTTCTTGGTGGATTTCATGAAGAAGGCTGCTACGCTTCTGATACATACAGAGCTAACCCATTGCTGCTTTTGATTTTGGCCTAGATAAAATCATAAATTGTCTGCATAATACAGAGCTGATTAAATGCAGTCCCAAGGAACTCTTTCATGCTTCATTTCCTGCTTGAACTTATTACAGTTTTTAGAGTTAGGTTGAAGTGAATGCTTGTTGCTGCTGAACCTGTTCTGCTGCCTTTGGAATTTGTGCGTGAGCTTTAGGAGTTTGCAGGGGCTTCTGGAAAATCCTGTGTGGGAAATCTGTCCTTACTCCACTGCATGAAACAGGTAGAGTCAGAAAGTTGGTTTGTGTAAATTAACAATTAATTTTCCTTTAATCAGATGAAAATATCTTTCTGGAGCTGTCCTGCAGATGTTCCCTACAGGGTGAATTGTTTTAAATGTGAACATATGAAAAGTAAAATTTAGGCACCATGTTCTCACTGATTGTTTATACTGTTAAGCATAACTTTCTTTTGGTAAGTAATCACATGAATCTAGGCTTTAGCATAATTATCATAATGACAGTTTTTATCTAAAAATGTACCAGGGAAAAATCACTGTTTGGAACATAATGAGTTTTTATCAACTCCAGTTACTTAACCAAATTTGTTCATAAATTTTGTTCATTTTTGTACTTTCCTTCACTAATAGCTAGATCAGGGCTACTAGTTCTCAGTTTTCCTGCTGATATTGACTTTGTCTACCTAGGAATTCTGCGTCGATGAAAAAGACTGGCCTTTAGTCCAGCATTTCTGGGCATTTCTGAGCCTGGTAGTGCTACTGGCTTCAATCAGGAGGCAGATGCACAGGTTGACCCTGCAGCTCTTACATGGGGAACCAGCTTGTACATGTGTTGCCTGCTTGTTCTGTGCTTGTGTATCAGACTCTAATGCATGTGTGTTGCTGCTGGGAGACCCCTGGATGAATATGGATGGGGTTCTGATCTTCCTAGCTTGCTTCGGAAGAAGTCTTGTCCATGCTGGAACCTTGCTTACTGTTTTGGACTTCCTGGATGGAAAAGGGTGAGTTAGGGCTTCATGTTTGTGCCTTTAGCTTCAAGGATGTGCACTGAACCCCCTGCTCCTGGAGGAGTCATACAGCTCTGTGTTCCTGATGCGTTCCTGCAGATAAGTCTCTCATGAGCAGGGCCCGGAACCTTCCAACAAGGAAGCAGGGTTTGGTATGCGATTCAAAACACATAGCAGGCTATAGAACTTGAGTTGTCAGACAAGCTGCAGAGCACAGGGACAGTTGTTGGTACAGATGTGATATTGGGGAAGGCAGAATGTGCACTATTTTTGTGCTTCAATATGATCAGGGAACTATTTAGAATTGTGTTACAGCATGTCTGGATATGAGTATATCTACATGTAGATGGAGACCTTTCACCTTTTCCATTGATTTTAGAATTCTGACATGCCATATTTGCATAACTGTGGCTTTGTTCTGTCAGATTTTTTTTGTCATGCATTTTGAAATGGGTAGTGTGGTGGTTTTGACCTTGTGGCCTGAAGGGCTGTGCCCTTCTAGCCAGCTGTAACTTTCTAAACTAGGTTTGGTTATGCTTCACTGAGAATCTTTTTCACAAGAAAGTGACACTTTATGTTCCCTATGAAAGTTTCTTTGGTATATTTTATGAAGGTCACAAATAACTAGAGTCAGGTTTCAGAGCTATGAGAAGAGTTTAGTTGTACTCCCACCGATGTTTGAGGGTTAGTCACCCTGAGTTACAAAGTACAGAAGAAAGAAGAACCATGTTTCCAGCTTCTGAGATAACTATTGTTTATTGCAAGATTTGTTTGATATTGAATTATTGTTTGCACGTTTTATAATGTATGACTAGGTGGTCTTCTTTTACCACCGCCCCCAACCAATATATCAGCCATAATCCAGGGATATCAAAGATGAAAAGAAGTGCTTCATTGACTACATAGGGAACAAAAGGAGGATGGAGAAATGTGGGCCCATTGCTCAGGGATGGGGGACTTGGTTGCTCAGAATGTGATAAGGACTCAGCTACTGAATGTCTCTTCTGCCTCAATTGTTACTGTCAAGACTATTAAGGCTAGAGTAGATTTTGCGTGACTATTCTAGTCAGTTTTTGATTAAGACTATCCCCTTAATAATGATTTTATATATGTATTATAACTCACTTTTATATTACTTCTCCAAGTATGGCTTTTTAGCAGCAGGCCCTGAGCCTAACTTTTTTTCTTTAAAAAGATTGAAGCTCTGGTCTTCTTGACTCGAGATTAGCTGCCTGATTTAGCAACTCAGGTACTTTAGGCTTGCTGGTGAAAGATGACTTTTTCAACTGAAGAGTCCTTCGTGTGAAATGGTAACACAACACCATCCAGAGGGGCAATGGCCAAGGTTTCTTTTTGTTTTTCTGACAGGCAGGTTCTTATCGAGGATTAACTTCTTGCTTGTCCTTTTTTTGTCAGTTATTGTCCTCTTAAGTTCCCAAGTTCTCAGTTTTTGGCAGGAGTCATAAAAGCGACATCTCTTCACTGTCATCTTCATTCATAAGGGTACATACTGTTCTTCCACAGTTCTTCCTCCTCTGTTGGTAGAATCAGGTTTGTCTTTCTGCGCACATGCCATTCTCATGTTTCAGGGGAAAAAAAGCCAAGCAAACAACCTTTTAATCTCTGAAGTAATAATGTAAGGTAAATTGGTGGCTAAATTGATTCATGTGTGTTTTTCCATTTAAAATACCAAAATACCTCTGTGCTTCTGCATTTTGAAACACATGCTGTATTCTCCATGGATAACACAAAAAAATCAAACTGCAGGTTTCTGAAACATGAATTATTGCCCTTCTGCATGAGTCTTGTGATGAGCTGAAGATGACTAATGGTTGTGATTGTGCGCGCGTATTTATGCTGCTTGGTTGAAGTGCTCAAGTGTATTTTAAGTGAGAGCAGCATTCTGTCGCTGCCACAGAACCCAGTGGAGGTGTGAGTTTAGTTATTATGGGAAATTATTCACACTGACAGTAGTGTAGTGTGAATATTTGTCAGAGACAAGTAACGTGAACTTTTAGTAGCAACTACTTACAGAATCTTGCAAAGCTGACAAAGGAAATTCATATATGTGAGATTTGGAACAGGAGCGGAGGAGAGTAGAAAAAAGGCTGGTGCAGTAAGTTCGTAGTTTATGTCCTTAATTTTAACATCCTACTACCTTAGCAATTTTACACTTGCATGCTGATATTTCAACAAAAACAACAAATTATTTCAGAAGCTGCTTCTTCTGACTAATACTGCTGACTGCCTCCTGATGTTTCTTTATGTCTTTTCCCATGGATAGTTGATTTTAAATTTTATTTATGGAAAAAATAATTTCTTTTGGGGAACAGACCATGTGCACTAATGTGAGTACCAGTGGTAAGCAACTGTTTTAACTCTTTTCAAAGATTGTAGTCCACTTCTGGGAAAGTGTGAAGCTGCGAATATAATAAACATATTTTGATAGTCATTTGTTGCATGTTTAATTCAGTATCTTAACTTTTATGTTGTCCTTTTCAGCCCAGGTTTATCTGGGGCACACTTGGATTGGGTGGTGGAGAAGGAAATTCCCACCTTGTGCATGCACTTTGGGCATTGAGACCTTTGGTTTATTTTGGAGAAAACGACACCCTTTGGGGGAAGTGCTTCACCTCATGAATGCTACATAGTAGCTGAGAGGCCATGAAAGGCAGCAGTTTAGATTATTCCATAGAAATTTGCAGGTAGAGTTTAGATAAGCAAATTCTAAGGTCTTTGATTTAATAATTACGGGCTAATATTACCCACAGGGTCCACACTGCTCTCAGATGATTCACAGAGCTTATCACTGATTTCCTGTATGCACTATTGCAAGGTATAAACCAATGGGGGAGGATGGACATTTTCTCTTTCATTTGAGTCCTTTTACTTCCTTAGAGCAACGCTGTGTGTTGCATGTGAATGGGGAGAGCAGGTTGGCTATTCCATGAAGTGCCTGCCAGCAGCTGGTCATTCCCAGTGAACCGTGAGAAGTTTGGGAGTTCATCTTGTTAGTCCTGGGTCAGGCTCCCACATACATCCCCATGAATCAGCAAAATTCTCCAAAAGACCCATGGCCTAAACTAGTGGAAATGTGGAGTTACTATATTCCTTGTGCCTATGATACCTCTCCAGGGTCTCATGTACTATGGAGGCTGGTATAAAATAACCTTTTCCATGGTTTTGTGTTTCTTCTCTTTGATCTAGCCTGTTTCATGTGCATTGTCTTTAATCACTGCCTTTGCTTGACTTAGCCTCAGTCCTTGTTCTTCTCAGAGGTGGCAGTTTTCTTGTGTGTTTTCTGTATCAAAGCTCTCTTTTATTAAAATTTTGTTCTTTCTCTGCTATGAGATGATAATAACAGCCAAAAGAATTAGAGTGGTAACTATAGGATGATGGCAGTGAAAGGCTGTATGAAAATGGGGCTCTTGAAACAGGGCAGGAAATGGAACAAAGGATTGGCTCCTCACAGACCTAACACTTTTGAAAAACTGAACCTTTCCCTTAAAAAGCAAGATTTTCCTCCTTCAACGGCGTGTGAGAGGGGAATACTGGACAAAGACCCATAAGGTGGTACTGACAGGCAGCAGATAGAGAATAATAATTTCTGATAATGATTGATAAATATAAATAAAAATATGATAAATAATCATAAATAATGATTTCTGAGTCAGGTGTTGTGGGTTTCACACTGCATTTTGCAGAGCAATGTAGCATCAGTAATACTGTCTTTCAGAAGAAAACAGTTTATTTCTGCAGAGATTCATGTGGTTTTCATTTTGGTGGGGCTTTACTCAAAGCCAGCAGAATCTCTTGCTTTGCAGCTGTTGTTAATTTTGGTAGGAATGGAAATAGTAAAACCTGTGTATTGCCAGGCACTGTACACAGACGTAACACGGGGTAGTGGTTGCACTTTCTGATTTGAAAAAACAAAAAAAAAAGTTGAGAGAGAAGAACAAAACAGGAAAGTGATTTGCATAAAATCATGCAGCTGGTTTGTGACTGAGCTAAGACCAAAGCCCAGTGCCTTGGTTTCTGACCAGTTGTTCATACTTGCTGTTCCTTTTGTGTATTATCTTAACCTGTTTTCGTGAAGTCTGTGAAGGTATAGCAGTGGAGATGGTAGAAACTAATTATCTCCTTCCTTTTTTCTTTTTTTGTGGTCCAGGTTAAAGTCGTATTTTGTGACATTTGAAGAGCAAACAATACCGTGGCTCCATGAATTTCAAAACTGCAGGAAGTGTGGCAGCCCTCCCTACCTCCAGCTTTACTTCCCTACTGTGACGTTCTTATTGGGAACTGTGGTTTCATCCCCACTGGATATGCAGTGACCTGCCTCGGCATCAGTGCAGAGGAAGCAGTTTGTGGATCAGGGAAAGCCATGGCCTTGGGCTTGAATGTTTATCACCTCTTCTATAAGTTCAAAGTGTTGGTGCTTGTTACTTTGCTTTTTATGGTGCTATGGACCACATTCAGTTACTTAATCGACACCAGACAGGAAATTCCTAAAGCTAAGAGCATGGTGGAGTTTTTCTGGAAGGTAACTAGACTGGAGCACAGTCAAAAGGAAGGGAAGATCGAATCCACTGCAGACGTTCCCATCGTAAAGTTATTCCAGGATCCCTGCCCAGCTCTGTCCCCGTACCTGCGTAAGTGATGGTGTTTTCCCCTCCTCTCTGACAAGTTAATCTGCTGTAGTGCTGCTGACTTGGATTTCTTCCTAGCCATTTTCCAGTTGGACACCTTTCCTGTGAAACCAATACAACAAGCTGCAGGAAGCACTCCTGGGTGAGGGAGTGTCTTGTGGCACAGAATGCCTGTGCTGGGTCTGGCTGGGAGAGCAGCTGGTGCTGCGCTCTGCATTCGTGGATAAAACAGCTTTGGTAACACACCAGTAACTTGGCTACTCTGAACAGTGTTTGCACTCTGTTGAGGCTTTGTCTCTGCCTGTCTTGGCCCCCTAAAATCTGGTGGGGTGGGCAGGAGGCTGGGAGTGGACACAGCCCAGACTGCTGACTCCAGCTGACTGCAGGGGTATTCCATACCCTGTGACTGTGCCATTCATCATGCTCAGCAGTAAAAGCTCTGGGAAAGGAGGGAGGAGGGATGTTCATGGTGGCAGCATTTGTCTTCCCAACAACTGCTGAATGTGCTGAAGCCCTGTTTCCCTGGACGTGGCCGGACACCTGCCTGCCAGTGGGGATTAATGAAGGAATTTTTCTCTTTCCCTTGCTTATGGGCGCATCTTTTGCTTTTTTTTAAAATTAAACTAGTTTTGTCTCAACCGCAAGTGTTTTCACCTTTCCTCAGGTTTTTGCCTTTTCATTATTAAATATACTTTAGTGTCTCTGTATTGACAGTTGAAGGACTTCACAACTCTGTTGGAGTTAGCACTAATTGTGATGAAGGTTCAAATGAGTGACTGTTTTCTTGGTTTGGGCATTTTTATTACTCTACTTTTTTCTTGGCTTGGTAGTGCTAACAGCACCAGGCTCCTGCTTTGCAGTATCATGTCATTATCTTCTTTCTCTTCCTTATTGTGAACCTGATTAGGGATTTGTTTGGGAAATTGGATTCTTCCTTCTTCCCTGATGTAATCCAACAAGCTTCTGTCTCCCTGCACACCCTCACCCTGACCGCAAGATCTATTTGCTTAAGTAAATGCAGCATGGCTGTGGCCATCACAGTTGCTTATATTGTACTTTTTCATGGGCTTGCTGAGTCCCAGAGGAGCTGGGATGATAACTCAGTGCAAGATAAGGGATGAAAATTTCATTTGGCTACAGAAAGCCTTGCTGTGTTTTACCTTACAAATTGATAGCCTTAAGCCTGTCATGCTTTTTTCATGCTTTAGGTAGCAATGACTTCTTACAGCCACAGTCCTATGTCTCTTTCCACTTTCTTCTCCTCTGCTTTGCCCTGGCAGTCATTTTTACCCAATCCTGCAGTAGCTTATGACTTCTCTTGGGTTTTTTAAAATATTTTTATTTTATTGCCACTACTTCATAATCACTTTAAGTGACTACATGCTTGACACCCTCTCCTTCCAGTGCCTGCATAATATCCTTGTAGTACTACCTTTCTCTTGGAACGGCAGGGAAACCAATTTGGGCTTGAACCTGGGTTTCTTACAATGGTTACAGAGTGCCTCATTAAGTGACTGGACCAGCCACATCCTGAAACGACTCAGGAAAGCTTCTTGTGCTTCTCTTACAGGAGGTGCCAGCAAACTCTCCTTCAAACCATCTGTTACACTGGAAGAAGTGCAAAAGGAGAACCCTCAGGTAGCCAAGGGCCGGTACCACCCCGTGGAGTGCTCAGCCCTGCAGCACGTGGCCATCCTTATCCCACACCGCAACCGAGAGAAGCACCTGCTGTACCTCCTGCAGCACCTCCACCCCTTCCTGCAAAGGCAGCAGCTGGATTATGGCATCTACGTCATTCACCAGGTGAGGCAGCTGTGCAGAGCTGTTTGGCTGTGATGGCTGTGCCCTGCAGCCTGAGGAGAGGCTTCTGCTGCCTCTGCTGTCTGACATCAGTCCTCCAAGCCTGCTTTGAACAATTCTGCTTGCTGAGAGATGCAACAGTGCCTTCAGCCACTGCTGGTGGCACTACTGGATCTCAAGGCTGGGGAGTGTTGGCAGTCTCTTTAACTGGTGTTCTTTTCTCATTCTAAGTAACTGAGTGTTCCTGAGTTAGCATTCAAGGGAAGCATCTTTTGCACTGCTAATGCAACTCACTTCTCTTGCAGTATCCACACATGTAACTAGGCTGGCCTGTTCTGTCTTCACATTTGGAGTCGTTTGGATAGAAGGCCCCAGTTTGTCTCTAGCCCCTCTCTCCCATCAGGCTCTTGTGCTTAGTAAGTCGTGTGTATCATGTGGTTTTACTTTTGCGTTCTCAAACTAAACACGACAGCTGCTGCTTGTAGCTGCTTTATTTGCCCAGCAAGTGCGGTGGGAAGTAGTCGTCATGGAAGAGCATTTGGTTCCCGAAAGATTTATTAATTTCTTTATTTGCACTCTTTCTAGCAACGCTGTTTCAGTGGCTAAAACTTAAGCAGACCTTAAGCCGCATTGTCTTTCATCAAGGTGCTTATGTTCTACTTGCATGTGCTAATAGCATTATATATTTATCTTTCATATTATGTTGTCTTTTTCTTGATCCTCTGTTATGTTTGCTTCCTTTTACTGTTGTTTACTTACATGTTCTGCTTTGGCTCCAAACAGACATTTCAGACAGCAGAAGAAAAAGGTGATAAATTAATACAGTTTCTCTTCCCTCCTGATTAAAGAGCCTAGAGACAATTAATCAGTACGAGGCAGTGCTTTCTAGGTGAAAGCTTACACTCTTACACTTTTGCTCAGCTGAATGTCTCAGCAGAACTGCAATAAAAGTCATGGCATCGTATTTTTACTTGGAATGAACTGTTCTTTCATTGCTTAGAGCCGTCATGTGGTCTGTAGAGTGGTAAAACTGAGGGCTTTTTTTTTACTGCATTAATGCATACTATAATCATTCATCTACTGGCTTATTCTAGCAGAAAGCAGTAGTTAGGAATAAATTATTGGGAGAATGGGCATATCTTTTTAATTTCTTGAAATATGTGGAGAACTGCTGGTGTCATGTTAGCAAAAAGTCATACAGCAATATGGAAGTTTTGTCTGATGAGAGCAGCAGTGTCAAGCCTGAACTTGTTCTATCAGAGATTGTGCTTGGAAAATTGGAAGCTTTCACATAGCTTTTCCATGTAAATAGGCATGCCCAAAGCCTGGAAAGTGAGTCTAACAAAACTCTTCTGGGGCAAATCCATTTTCACTCTCAATTTGTTGATGTCATTAGTTGTTTTAAGTCTCTTTTGAGGAAAGACAAACAGAATTTAACTGTTCAAATACACAGTCTACTTTGGAGGTAGATTAAATGGGCCTTTTATATATTTTTGTGTGAGCCACTGAAGGGCTTACTCCAGATTTCTTCTTTATGGGCTACTTTTAACATCTCTAAAGTCATGCCTCTTTAAATGTGTGCATACATGAATGCCGTGCTCAAAACAATGTGAGTGTAATCCCTAAAGGGTGAGTAATTTGTTTCCCATGTAAGTTTGTCTTGTGGTCAGTGTTCTTCTTCCATAGAAACAAAGGGAGACAATTCTGTCCTCGATAAAAGATGAGTAAGTTTTGCTATTTGTTCAGTATGTGGTCTGACATGGAAAACTGCCCTTCCTGGAAAGCAGTGTCAGCTGGCATTTGGCTGCTGTGGTGGCTTGCACTGATGAGGAAAACAGAATTTCAGCAGATGGAGGATGCTGCTCCTGAACTAATCCAAATGTACCTTACCAGACATCTGATTTGTTCTGTTCACTCAATAACCTATGTTTTCATCCTCAGGAGGAGACTATCTCATGGGTATTTTTATATACAGGACATTATAAGAAAAACAAACAAACAAAAATCCAAAACACACACACACAAAAAAACCCATTCAGAAATTTGACATCCTGATTTTGGGTGAATTGTATCTAAATTTTTTAGTGGAAAATTTCTCTCCAGGGAATGGATGCAATTAATTATCCATCTCTTAATTTCTCAGAATGGGCACTGTATTGTATTTTTCAGACTGCAGGTATGGAGTCATAAATCCCATAAATCTTCGTGCAGGAGCAGATGGTTGTTTTAGTGACAGTGAACAAATCTTGCTTTAGAGAAAAGTGTTACTTTTTAGCACAATAAAACATGCTTTGTATACAACACCTTTTCCCTACAGTTCACCTTCTCTCAGCCTGGGGAGGCCAGCTTCATTCTCATTTTCAATGGAGCCTCTTTCTGTCCAGGCACCTTCTAGAAAATATCCTAGAATTCCAAGCAGTTTCTCTTGATTTTTTTTTTTTATTATTTTTCTTTCAAGTACATCAGGTTCCTTGCTCTGGAAAATGACTGTCCTGTCCATTTCTGGGAGGGCAGGGGTTGGCCCTCTGGTTCCCAGGTGGGAACTTAAGGCAAATCCTCACTTTGTCCTCAAGAGCAGAAAGATAAGCACACATGTTGCTCCAAAGTGAATGTTGACAGGATAAGCTTACAAAACTGCCAGGTGTGTGTGGATATACCTGTACCTCAGAGGTGAAAAATTAGATTTTTGAAAAGCAAATACAAACTAATTTACAGCAAAAGGAAATGATGAAGACTAGTAAAACGAAGGTGAAGCTCTGTGCTAGGAGCAGGCCCCATGCAACAGCATAATTCGGTTACAGGTAGGAGGTAAAAATGAAGAGACCTGCTTTTCACTTCCCACTCTGCCCCCTGTGTGTGAGCTGAGGAAATACAGGGAACTCTTTCAGCATTGCTGTTCTCCAAGCTGAGGGGATAAGCAAAAATTGATTGTGGCAAGGGCTCTGACATCTAGAGGCTAATTAGCATGGGATTAACAGGGGGATTTGGTTTTGCTTTTTTGAAAAAAAAACTTCCATAAGCCTTATTGACACAGCTGTATGAAACACCAGTTTTTAGACTGTACTGATACCTCTCTGTTGTGGAGCCTGATGGTAACTCCAGGACAGGGGGCAGAAGGGCAGTTAAGTGACATCATGGAGCACTCACACCTGTGGTGCAGAGCTAACCACAGGCTTTCCTGGCCCTGGCTGAGTGTGTTCATGATGAAAAGAAGCTGGAGAAACACTGGATCCATTGGCCACTCGGATGCTTGTGCAGTCACTGCTGTGGAGGTGCTGGAAAAGCCACATGGGTGTGGTTGCAAACCGTGCAATTGGAACAAATGCCCGGGAGCAGCTCTGGTTCAAAAGCTGTGGCACCTTCTTCAGAGTTGTTTTTTTCCATTCTCTTCCACAGGCTGGCAACACCAAATTTAATCGAGCTAAACTGCTGAATGTAGGATACCTAGAGGCCCTAAAAGAAGCAAACTGGGACTGTTTCATTTTCCATGATGTGGATCTGGTGCCAGAAAATGACTTTAACATTTACATGTGTGACACACAACCAAAGCACCTTGTAGTTGGCAGGAACAATACTGGATACAGGTAGGAAACCAGGAATATGGAAAGGATACCAAGAGGGAAATGCCATGTTGCTGATAATGTTCCTCTTCTGGTGGAGCTGTGTGCTGCTATCTACCCTTCCTCCTGACACCAGGTTTCTGGTGGTAACACTTCACCTCTCTGGAGTGCAGAGCTGGACAGGCACCTCTGAAGTCAGCCCCATGGTCTCCTGTACAAATGATCATTGTCATTGTTCTGCTTTCTGGGGTTCAATTAAGGGGTGTTTCAAGAGGAAAGCAACATGCCAGAGGTTGTGCATAGACCTTCTATCTTTACTGATCCTGTGGTTTGAAGGTGTGATCTTACTATAACAGAACTTGCCATTTACTTCTGCTGTTGAAAAGGTAATGCCTGATATTGAGAGCTCAGGTGGGGGAATTTGCCAAGGGATAGGGCTGTCCTTTAATTATTTGACTGAACAGTGTAAAACACAGGATCATTCTGATTTTTAAATGAGTCCCCTAAGTGCCCATGTGATATAAATAGTTTAAAGTGAAAAGTCAGGTTCAGTCCACCTCAGAGAGAAAAGGCTCCTGAGCTTGGTGAATTTAATGACTAAAAGTGTTTTCATTGAACTTGTTTCTTTCAAGATTCACTTCATGTCACGTCACTCTAAATATTGATTAGAAGTGGGCTTTTCAAAAGTTGATCTCAAAGTACTTTGAAGTAAAGCTCTGCTTTGCTTCTGTGTTTCCTTTGTTAAATATATGAGAAAGAGGTGGGATGTGTCAGTACTCACACAGAATAATATTCACTTTCCAGTCGTTTAGTGAAAACTGGAGTGACAGGCTTTTGGAGCACTTGCAGAGCCTTGCAGAGTATTCCATTGGAATACTGGTGGCTTGAATTTGAGTAATGCTTTTTCTGTGTCACTGCCTGTGTTTATGCATCCCTGAAGTGGGGATAAAAATGCTCTGCTTCCAAGGCATGTCTGAAGGAATTCAGATTCTGAGCTCAAGAATGATACTTGAACTGAGCTGATACCACAGGTTGAAATCCCAGTTGGGTGACCTCAGTGTTTTGCTGTAGCTGAGGTGAGCATACTGAGACATGTTGCTCAGATGAGGTAGAGAAAACTGAACTGTTCTGTATTAACACAAAACATCCTGGGCAGGAATGTGGGTTGGTTTGTGTTTTGTGGGAATTTTTGGGGGAGGTTTTTTTTTTTTTTTATTTGTCCGTTTTTTGTTTTGGGGATTTTTTTTAGTTTCCTGGTGTGGGGAAGGGGGAATTATTTTTCTTCCAGGGGGCTATATTCTATTGTGATGCAGTGTGCAGTAATCTTAGCAGCCATGTTCCTTTGGCGATCCAGTGCCTTATCTTTAGCTACATAAACTGCAGTTCAGTTTTACATTCTTTTAGACAGAAGATTTATATATTAAAGCTTTGAAGATAAGGTTGGCAAAACTCTTTTATTTTAATAAAAGTTTTTCCTTGAGACCAGCACAACATCTTTTCCTCCTGACCATTCCTATTGTACATATTCTTCAGTCCAATTTTAAAAATTCCAAAGGAGCTGATGTTCCCTTGTCCTCAGGGAAGTGATGGTTACAGGGGTTGTTGCAGAGATGTATTTTTGCAGGTGATGTCAGCTGGGAGCAAGTTATGCTTGGGCCCTGCCAATTCTGTGCTGCCTGAGAAGGGTTGAGTGGGCAGCACTGTCCTGGTTACAGGATCACAGAATGGATGGGGTTGGAAGGGACCTCTGGGGATCATCCAGTCCAACCCCCCTGCCAAGGCAGGGTCTCCTAGAGCAGGTGACACAGGAACTTGTTCAGGTGGTTTTGGAATGTCTCCAGAGAGGGAGAATCCATGACCTCCCTAGGCAGCCTGTTCCAGTGCTCCTCCATGGAAAGAAGTTCTTTCTCATGTTGAGGTGGAACTTTCTGTGTTTTAGTTTATGGCCATTGTTCTTCATCCTGTCACTGGAAACCACTCAAGTGTCTGGCACCATCCCCTTGGCACCACCTTTGAGATACTTATTTGCATTGATGAAATCCCCTCTCAGTCTTCTCCAGACTAAACAGGCCCAGCTCCTCAGCCTCTTCCCATAAGGGAGATGCTCCAGACCCCTCATCATCTTTGTGGCCTCTGCTGGACCCTCTCTAGCAGTTCCTTGTCCTTCTTGAACTGTGGAGACCAGAACTGAACACAGCACTCCAGATGTGGCCTCTCTAGGGCTGAGTAGAAGGGGAGAATCCCCCCCTCGATCTGCTGTCCCCACTCTTCGGAATGCACCTCAGCTCTGGCTCCTTTGGTGTCTGCCTCTCCAGTGGTGTAAGGGAATTACGGGGTGAATAAGCAAGCAGTGGGGTGCGTATATGGATGTGTGCATGGGCAGTCATTTCCCAGACTATCAGGCTGCTGGAACAGAATGTGGTCCTGTTGGTGACTATCCTGAAAGCACAGCTGGGGAGGGCTCTGCCCTTCTGTTCCTGCTTATGGGACCTCCTTGCTGTCCATTCCATCTGATTACTGCATTCCTCTGGAGTATCCATAGCAGAAGTCTCAAGGCAGTAATGTGTAATTAAAACTTGATGGAACCTCCTCTACCTTGTGGCTTGCCTCTTCCAGGAGAGGAGATAAAGGGGAGAGAACAAATCTGTTCATAAGTCAGGCCTGACCAACCTGATTAGCCTTCCCTGATTTGACTAGCTTGGATGAGGGTATAGTATTGGATAATGTTTATCTTGGGAAGGCTTTCAGCACTGTCTCCCATAATGGTCCCACTGACAAAGTGATGAAGTATGGACTAGTAAGTGGACACTGAGATGGGCTGAAACTGCCAGAACTGCTGGGCTCAAAGGGTTCTGATCAATAGAGCAAAGTCCAGCTGGAGGCCAGTCAGTAGTGGTCTACGTGAGAGTTTGATACTGGGGCTGGTACTAGTTAGTATCTTCCTCAGTAGCCTGGACAATGTGGCAGATTGCACCCTCAGCAGGTTGTCAGAGGACAGAAATCTCACAGGGTTGGTTTAGGGAGCATGGCTTTTGTCAGGCTGGAGAATGTGGCCAGCAGGAGTCTGAACAAAGAAGTTCAACAAAGGGAAATGCAGGGCCCTGCGCCTGGAGAGAGGTAACTCTGTGCACCAGTAGCTGCTGGAGACCACCTGTCTGGAAAGCAGCTTTACAGGAAAGGATCTGGGCCAGCAAGGCACCCTTGTGACAAAGGCCACTGGCATCTTTGGGCTGCATTAGGGCGGAGTTATCAGCAGGTTGAGGGAGGCGATTATTCCTTTCTACTCACCACCATGGAAATGATACCTGGCGTGCTGTGTCCACTTCTGGGACATACTGGAGCAAGTCCAGAGGTGAGCCCGAGAAGATGATGGAGGGATTGCAGCATCTGACATGTGAGGGAGACTGAGAGTGGTGGGACTTTTTAGCAGAGAGAAGGCAGAGGGGGATCTTGGAAGTGTGCATACATACCGGATGGACGGAAGTAGAGACTGTGGAGCCAGACCCTTCTCAGTGAAAGGCAAGAGGTAACAGGCACAAACTGAAATACAGGAAATTCCACTTAAACATATGAAAAAGCTTTTTTACTGTGAAGGTGGTCAAATACTGGAACAGGCTGCCCACAGAGGTTGTGGAGGCTCCATCCTTGGAGATGCTCAGAATTTGACTAAACATGTTCCTCAGCAAGTTGCTCTAGCAGACCCTGTTCTGAGCAGAGAGGTTGGATTACGTGATCTCCAGGGGCCCCTTTGACCTTCACAATTCCTCTGTGATGCTGTAACAGGAGCAAAAATCAGCCAGGAAAAAGAGTCTTGAGGGAGGTTGTGTTGAGGGTCTTGCATTGTTTTTTTTTTCTCCTTCGTTTTTAAAACTATATTCATGGTAAACCAGAAATAACAATAAACATTGTCTGGCATGTCAAATGCCATAATGAGTACTTTCTAGCCCTGGCAATTTGTTCATCTGTTTAGATTCACAGATGTGTACAAATCAAAATGCAATCTGCAGCCATGCGCCCATCACCTCTGAACAGGCTGGGGCAAGATAGTAGAGCTGTGTTGTAATGTTACCTTAAGGGCCAAGACACAGGAGGGCATCAGAAAAAGCAATTAGCAGAATGGCCTAAGATAAATAAACATAGTATGTGAACAACTTTTTAAAGTAGATACATTTTTCAGGATGAGGAAGGTAAAAGTTAGAAATTAATCTCCTTTAGAGTTGAGCTCCATTACATTGGGTTACTAAGTAACTTGCACTGTACCTTACCTTGGAATTGTTATTGCAATATCCAGTAGCACATGTCCCCTTGCTGTGAGCTGATTTCATTCCAAGTTTTTCAGATTCAGCTCTAGCATAATCAGTGGCTCGCTGTTGTTACTGCAAAGCTTCCACTACATTGGTCCATAGCTTTGTTGCTTTTCTAAACATCAGAGTCCCCGAAGTGAAACACATTTTTGGCTGGCAAGGGGAATTGTGTAACGAGAGAGAAGCTTCTCTCAGTTGGTGATGTAACTTTTTCTGGCCTAAAGCAAATCACCATCTTTTTGTGAAAAGAGGAAGAGAACAGAACCAGCTTTTAAGGATTTGTGCACCCTTAATTCTGTGAAAGACATGTCTAGATCTGGAGTGATGTTTTCATTGTTGATGGAATTTGACTTAATTCTTCATTCTCTCTTCTTGTACCTCTAGGTTACGGTACCGGGGATATTTTGGAGGTGTAACTGCTCTTACAAGAGATCAGTTTTCCAAAGTGAATGGATTCTCTAACAACTACTGGGGTTGGGGTGGAGAAGATGATGACCTTCGAATCAGGTAAACAATGAGGAATTAGTTTAAAAAAATTTTAAAAATCGGTGCAATTTCACACCAAGCCTCCAAGAGCACAACACTACAGGGCCCTTCATTCAAACCAGTATTGCAGTGGAGATGTGAAGTGCAAGATGCAATTCTGTGAGCAGTTTCCTCTTTGCAAAGGTTAGGTATGTCTGATGCCTAGTCCTCTTCCTCACAGTTGGTTGGGTGTGGGTTAAGTTATTTGGTTGGTTTGGTTCGATTTTGTGTCAGACACACAGCATTTGTATTTTCACTTGGAAATTGGTTATAATTGAAGTCTGCAGTGTGGAGCCAGAGACACACAAATGTATTGAATTCCAGTACTTTGCAACAGTGTGGGAGTGTTTTGGTGGGACTGGGTGTTTTGTATTCATTGACTACTGGATTTACTCCAAGTAGGGCTTAGTTTGTATTTGTGTGGTGTTGATTATAGTGAAGGTAGCAAATAACTTGAATTTTAGAAAGGCTACTTATATATGCATATGCCCTCTGCTCTTGTGAAGACTTACTTTGCAGCTGTGTCTGTCAAAGTAGGAGAAACCTGTTGGCTAGAGAGGTTTAGTGGGACAAAGAAGTCAGCAAAACTTTTTTGTTGATCTTTTGCCCTTTGCCTAGGAAGAAACCTCTAATCCTGCATTGCTATTAGTGAATGGAGAAAAAACCCACAAGCAAACAACAGATAAGAACCCACAACTCCACAAGCTCTGCTGGCAGAGCCTATCAGTTTGTAACTTGGCTTATACTCCATCATTTTTAAGTTGTTATCCTTTTCAGTTGCTTAAATATGCAAACAGATTTTGGGGACATAAAATTTATATCCCTGGTGATGTTATGTAAATATACAGGGGATCAAGTGTGTTGAAAGTGCTTCTCGGTGTCAGTTCAGCAGATTGGTCAGTTGTACCTCAAGAAGTTTAAAAGGTCTGCTGAAGGCATGGATTTCTGTCCCTTAACCACAATTATTTTTTCCTTCTTACTCCTGCCTAGACACACACACTTCTCTGTGACCTCCTGGGAGCTGGCTTTTTTAGTGTAGGGGGGGCCTTGGTGCCATCTTATTCCCTGGCTTCCCAGGGCGATAGTTCTTTCAGATGTTCCCATGGGCAGCAGAGAAGCAGCAGGACAGCAGGATTTACTGAGGGTCTCTATGTTTGCAGAGGGTTGGAAACAGAAGTGATGCTTGTGTGTGGCACTTTGTAACTTTGCAGCTCTTGAGGTCTTGGTGGGGAAAACAAGTCATGACCCAGTGTGTACTTTGCAACTGGACTTGGCTTGTACCTTTCCTCTTGGCTGGGCCTTGGGCTGGTGACCGCGTTTGCAGGGGTGGGGAAGGGCAAGCTTGCTGTCTGGTGGGTTGTTGTGTAGAGACATGCTTGGAGCCTTCCCGATGGAAGTCAGCAGATGGCAGCATCCCTTCGGTGCCCTCAAAATTCAGGGCTGGGGACTCTCAGATTCTACTGTTCTGCTTCTGGAACAAATGTGATGGTCTCTTGTGGGCCCCCTCCTAAGGCGTGTATCACAAAGAGATTCTTCAGATCATTTGGTGTAGTTGTTTGATAATTTACTGCTACAAAGTGATGGAAATCTGTAAGGGGCTCCATTTTTTCAAATCTTGGTTTCCTATTTTTCTTTCAGCTGATGAGTGACTAGCAAAGGGGTGGGCTATTCCTTAATTCCCTTGTCATAAAGTTTCTTTCGCAAAGTTGTGCTCCACACAGATGTGCGTAAGGTCAAAAGCTCCAACCAAGTGCCTGATGTCAGACAATTAAATCTGTGCTTAGGGCTCAGTGCTTCTGGCATTGTTCTCAGAGAAATTTTCTTCATGTGAACAAATACAAGTTTTGCAGCTGTCTGCCAGCTATTAAAAAAGAAAACAAGCTTTTTAAAATTTCTTTTTTTTTTTTTTTTAAGTGGAGAACTATCGAGGATAGGGGTTTTATTGCAGAGATTGAGATGAACTTGTTGCAGAACATGTGGAGACTTGCTACAGGGCAGTACAGAGTAGTCCAGTCAATACTGATATAAATGTACTCTGTTGTATAATGTGTGCCTAAAGCTCTACATCTCTACTGTAGTAGCTGCCTGCTTCTGTTCAAAAGAAAGGTGTATCTGTCACCCGCCCCCAGACCTGTTCTCCAGAAATGCAGCTCTGAGCCTCATTTCTCTGGCAAAATGGGTTGTGGAAGAGATGCAGATGAGCTTTTACAACTCTATACATTTGCTTCTGCAGCATCTACAAGAGATGAAGTCTCCAGTTGTTGGGTTTTTTTAATTAACAGCTGGTTATAGGTGTTGTCTTTCTCACAACACTTCTTACTGCTTCTTGCAGGGTTGAGATGCAGAAGATGAAAGTGGTGAGGCCGCCTGCTGATGTGGCCAGGTACACGATGATCTTCCACAACCGTGACCACGGTAACGAGGAGAATCGAGAGAGGTGGGTCAAGAACAGGTTTCTACCTCGCCTTGTCTTGGTCTGTGGCTGAGCCAGGCACCTGGGGACCAAGTTCTTTGCTCTAGGCCAAACAGGCATTTTGTGGTACCCAGAGGCTCTTCGGGACATCCCTGTGACAACACTGTTCACAGCTGGCAGCTGTTTTCTGTACATGAGATCTCCTAGAACTGACTGGGTGGTGGTCCCTAGAAACTTCCAAAATTAGTTACATAGGTATGGTTTAAGCATGTGATTTCAGAGATTGCTCCAAAGGATTTTTCTCCCCGTATGTGCTTGTGCTGAAGACAGGGGAAACAGGACTTTGCATTCCCAGTTGATAGAAAATGGCAGTAGCTTTGCTTCCAAATTTACTACTATTGGGAAAGAGCTCAAAACTCCACTCCTGTGCATGTCAGTGAAGATTTTTCTCCTCTTTGTCCTCAGGATGAAGCTTCTCCGTCAGGTCTCTAGAACATGGAAGACAGATGGGCTGAATTCCTGTTCCTATAAACTGCTCTCAGTGGAACACAACCCGCTGTACATCAACATCACTGTGGACTTCAGTGTGCAGCCCAAGGTCTCATAGGGGCCAGCACCTCCCAGGTTATAGGAAATGGCAACAGATCTCCTTTGTGGCTGCTGTTAGAGCAGATGACTTCCAGCACCTGCTTGGAAGAGTCCTTCAGTAGCACAGGAAAAAGTAAAGTGTTCCTTCACAGCATCTCATTGAGTGGTTGAGAGTTTCCTTTTGTGAGGAGTGGAGTTACAGACTGACCCAAGGGCCAGGTCCTTGTGTTCTTCTATGCACTTTTTGCTGGGACATTGGAAAAAGTGTCCTTGTTTGGGCTGGTCCAGTGGAAGGACTTGAACCAAGTCCCTGAAAAAAAATTTGGTTTTGCAACTATTTCTAAACTTATTTGTGGTTTCATTAAAAGCACAATAATTCTTCAAACTTGATGAGAAAAGTTAATTTTTTCTAGCCTAAGGAAAAACTGCTTATGTGTGAGGGAAGGGCAGTAAGGGTAATGGGTAAGGTGGTGTTACAAATCTCTCAATAAATGCAGTCCACTGAACTCCAGAGTGTCTTGTCCTTCACACCACAGTGTCCCCTGCTGAGGGACTGCTGACGTAACCCATGGCAGTGATCAGTCTCATTCTGCAGCTGGATGCCTGTTATTCTCCAGGGATTGGGAAGGAAAGGCAGTGGCCAGCTGTGTTGGATGGGGAGAAATTCCTCTCCACGTATTTTAATGCTTTGGGCCACACTGGTAGCAGAGTGTGTATTTGTCTACATACCCAGGCCATTATCATCTGTGAGTCTTGCTTAAGGAACAGGTGAAAGTCTGTGGATAACTAGCTATTCCCCTGTGCTGCCGCATTTGTGCAGAAATCTTGCAAGATTAGAGCACTTGACTTAATGCGTTGTATTTAACTGTCTTTACATGTTGATGTGAAGCCAGGCTTAGGAGAGTTTCTTTTAGGACATTATTCCAACTGTAAAGACTGAAACTTTAAATGTTTGTAGGTATAGTGGCATAGATGCAGCTTTTCAGTGATGAAGGAATTTTTGTATCTTCAAGTAACAAGCCAAAATACCCTGTGTCACACTTTCAAAATAACTGGACCTGGGAGGCAGTGCTACAGACTGAGGCGGCAGAGAAAGGAATTTTACAGCAAGGATAAGGGTTTGGGCAGACTGTGTCAGTCTCCCAGTCAGGTAAGTACAAATGCATTCCTGCCAGGGTCACAGCTCCACTGTTGACATGTCTGACTTAAAGTTTTGCTCTAGTATTTAACTTCTCAGAAGTATTTTATATTGAAGACAGCTCAAGCTTGAATGATACTTAACGTTTGAGCAACAGCTGTAGTAGTAGATTGATTTTGCAGCTCTGAGCAGGACGTTAGACTAGGTAACAGCCTCAGGTCCCAATCAGTCTGCATTACTTGCAGCTACAATAAAATAATTTAAACATTCGTGGTTCTGGTCAGAAAAAAAACAATCAAGGATTTAAACTCTGGTTTCAGGGCAACTTTCTCTTTTATTACACTCTTATTCAATATTTTATAAAACTCTTAAGCCAAACACATAATTTATTTTACTCAAATTCACAGAAGATATTTATAGAACCGTAACTGGCTTCAACACTTTCTCAAAATCCAACACGTCAGAGGCCAGTCTGACAGAATGGCTTGCATCCCAATTAACACTTAAGTACAAAGCAGGACAAAGCTGTCCAGCTACTGAACAAAGGTTCCAGAAAGCTTGGATCAGCTTGCTGTCACAGAGACATGGCTCAGGAGTCAGTTTTGCAGTGACTTGGACAATTTTTACAGTAAGCTACAGCCTGCTTAGTAGCTATCATACCCTATTCCTGGAGCCTCTTCTAAATCTGAAACAGTTTGAAGAAAAGTGAAAGGCAAAAGGGTTAATCTCAAGTGGGGCAGACTCCACGGGAAAACAGGAGGTATTGGCTGAATGCCCACGTGGCACCCAACCTCTGCTTTTGTTTTCAGTCTCTTAAGAAAATGGGGGAACATATCCAATGTCCACAGTGATCTTGGTATAAAGAGGATGCTTAGTCCTGGAAAGGAGCCTGAACTGTAATGTATTCATTCCATCACCCTTCCATGTTTTTCTGGTGTTGTGGTGGGAAGGAGGCCTGAGGGAGGAAGAATACCTGCAGTTAGAAGAAAGAAGGTAACATTTGCAGCTGAGGCTGCAGGAGAAAGAGTCTTCCAGAGGGCAGAAAAGCCCTGAGACAATTCTTCCCATGATACAGACTGAACAGAATAGAGTAAGTTCACACTGAGTATTCCGAACAAGGAGGACAATTCGGACTGGACCCTGATGGGAGAGGGAGACCAGTGAGGTGGCAGCTACAGTCTCCAAGCCAAGGAGCTGTCAGCAGCTTAGAGAGAGCTGGGAGTGCGACACAGAAGTTTGCAGCCACGGTGTACATAGGCTGCTGTAGGTAGGTTTTTGACAGGGTTGTTATGGAAACCTGGGTTTTGAGATGAGAAAGAGAAATCTGCACTGTCGGTATGAGAAGCCTCCACCACACTTGACCCAACACCCTCCTCCAGCTCTTCTATATAAAACAGTCTTTGATAAGTCTCTCATAGCACCTTTCTCATGTCTTCAAACTAGAATATTGCTTTCCACTATTTTAATGGCACATTGTAACTCCACACAGACTGAAGAGCAAGCTTTTATTATTGGGAACTTGTAACACAGTGCCTCTTTAAACTGAAATCTCCCTATTTACAAGACAGGCAGCATTTTTTTTTCTTTAAGTTTTACTTCCTGAATAATTTAATGTTTAAATCTGATGTGTTAGCTTCCTAGCTGGCATGTGTCCTTCACAATAGGAAGAAAAGGTAGGAAACCAGGAGAAACCCTTCAAATGTGAAGACAGGAGCCAAATGATTCAGTTGAAACTGACTGGGGGCTGCTTTTAAATAGTCTCCCTAAAGCAGAAAAAGCAGCAGTGACATGAGGCACACTTAGCCTGTGCTGGGGAAGATGACAGCAATAGTCACCCTGCCACAAGGCACAGAGCAGCCCCAGCCCCAGCAGGTACCTCCTCCAAGGCTCTTGTAGCTCTGTCTCTTCCTTGTAGTCCATCACTCGGTAGCGTCCAAGCTGAGGTGATGTCCGGACTATTTTCATTCCTGCTAAGTGAATCCTTTAAAACAACACACAAAAGTGTTTGCTTAGGCATAAAGATGCCACTTCCAGGCTTATAGTCAGAGATGATTTTCAGTGTTAATGCAGTAAAAACAAAGTGCAGAAGCAGCACAGGGCCACATGATCTTCTCTAGCGGGCTCTAGGCCAGGCTTGGGCTATAAAGCTCCCAGCTGCAGTGCACTTTGACAGGGCACAAGGGGATTAGAGCAAGCAGGGAATGAACTACAACACACAGAGCATTCAAGAGCAATTCCCCTGAGTCTGACAAATGAGCATTATTCCACTTCCTCCAAAGAGCAGAGCTTTTGCTGCCTAGAGGTCCATCACCTAAACTTAAAAAAAAAGACCTCAAACTTGCAGTTTCTGAAAGGAAGCCAGTCCTGAGTTTCGAAACCAGATTAAGCCTCTCTGTTCTTTGAGAAGTGCCATTCATTCAGATGGCCTGATTAGACTGGTTCATAAAAGATTAGGGATAAATACAGGCACCAGACAAACATATGTAAGCTCAGCTGCAGGATTGTTAGATAAGAAAAGAAGAACTGATGGCTCAGAATTCCAGAACGGAGCTTCTAAACCCAGAATTTTGGGTGACTTGCAAGCAACCCACAACCCATTGCTGATAGCATCTATGTTACTTTGCCAATAAAAAGTGCCTTTACTAGTGCTAGGGCTACCAAACCTCTGTTATCACAGGACAGCCCTTAGGCAGAGAAAATTCCTGTGAATGCAAGAACGAATGTTTGCTCAATTGAGGTTATCTAACTGGCATGTTTGCAGCATTTGACTGCGTTCCATCGGGATCTGATACAGCAGGAATGTTATGAAGCTGAAAGGCTATGGAACTGAAAGTATTTGTTAGGCTAGAGCCATCAGATGATTATAACACTTCACTGACAGTGTTATAGTACTATTATTCAGATGGAGTTTTAGCCAAAGTTTCTTGTTTTCTGAACATTAGCTTATGGCACATTCAATCATTAAGAGACAAAAAAGCAAGAACACTAAACTGGCTTTGCTGTTACAGTTTTTTGCATTGCAAAATAAGACTAAAACTGTAGCCTGGAACAGTTAATACATTCGTTTACTGTTAAAAAGAGCCCAACAGTCTTTCCTGTAGTTGAAAATGAGTGGCTCCAATTAGAGTAGTGTTTTCTTCTAATAAAAAGTAGATCCTGGTATTTGCTACAACTTGTATTATAGAGTACAGCAGTCTGCCGACTATAAGTAGCAGCTGGCAGTTTTTTCATTAACTCTGCTTTTAATAGGGAGTATCGCAGGAAAAGAAATCATCTTTGCACAGAACTTTTTGAAATTGGACACTGAAATGTCAAAAAAAAGAGATTCATTCATTTTTTTGCTACATCATAAGAAGTGCTTGAGCACCTCCTAAAACCCAGATCCCAGCTGGTCATTGAAGAACAGCCAGTTCATTCCTAACTTCTGCAGGCTGAGACTTCAGAACATGAATAAATCATTAACAGGCACTGTCCACGGCCTCCATGTATCTCTGGGCCAAAACATTGCTAATCATTAGTCTAAGTTTTCTCTGAAAATATATGCTCTAATTCCCTTCCAGAAAGGACTATTTTGGGAGCTATATAATCCACTTGCCTTCCAGGATTCTCTTCAAAGAAGTGCATTCCTATGCATAACTGGCATGACTGTATACCCCTGGTACCAAAAACCAAATTAGATGCCTTAGCTATACTAAGAACATCTGAATAGACCCAGCATTGTAGTGCTTGATGCAAAGATCTATTTTCCTGGCATTCTCTTCTTTTCATAAATGCTGACTCTCTAAACAACCATACAACCTTTCAGTTGGCTTTCTCTGAAAGGCAAAGGAGGAATTCTATGTTAGAAAATCTGGCTTTCAATTCCCAGATGAATACTGCTTTGAAAAAACTCGTGTAACTTGTCATATTATGCAAGACAAAAAAAACCCACAGGCTTCCATGGTCAGTTTAGTTTTATAAACTCCCCATGAGCCTGCCTCAGTGCTGGATCATAAAGACGCACAGTGCACTTCCAAAGCTGAAAAGAGAAGCTGGAGCTATGACTCTGTACTTGAAGAATTCGCATTAGGCAGAGCACCTGGAACTAAACTCGTCTATAGAATGCTGCTGCCATGGCAACCAAAGTACACGAAAAACCATCAACTCCTGCTGTCACTGACTCACACTGGTACACAGGCTTCTCCATCACCCAGCACTGCAGACAAAAGATAGAGTTCCTTGTGTTCCTTAATGCCAAGTATCAGTGATTAGGTAACACTTGGAGCAACCTAAATGCACTTAACTTAAATTCCCAACTGTCTGAGAATTAGTTAAGTACCTTCTTATTCCTCAAGCTTGCAGATGCCTTCCCTCCCTTGGGGCTGTCAGCATCAGTGGAGGCACTTGTCAACTACAAGTGTCTATAACCCCTTGCACTGAAGGCACAAGGATGTGAAGTAACATTCTGCTCTCCAGAAATGAGAAAGCTTTGTTTTCCCAGCACACAGTGACTGGATTCATAGGTTCTGAGCATCTTCTGACATTAAGCATTCCCAATACCAACAGCACTTGGGATTATAAGGACAGTGCAAGCACATGAAGGAACAATGTTGTGGTTCCTTTCCTAGGGTGCTGCTATGCTTCACTTGCCAGCTTAGATCCATTTCAAGCCTGTCCTGTGCATTGGTACCTTGTAGCAATGTCATCATTTTCACCACCATCGCCCCAGTATGTGTTGGGAAACCCATTCATCTTCATGTAATGTTCTGGAGTCAGAGCAGACACGCCCCCAAAAAAGGACTTGTATGGCAGACTAAAAGAGAAAACAAACAAGCAAACCAAACACCACCCCCCCAAAAAACCCCAACCAACAAAACCCAAAGCATCACTGTTGAAGGCTAATACCTGTCCTCCACAACTGACAATGTGATCCAAGTCACACATACACTAATTGCATACTTGCAGACACTGTCACAACAATGCCAAACCCCAAAACAGTAAACCCAGTGTAATTCCCATTATGTTCCAGTCCCCTCACCGATTCCCACCACCTTCCCCCAAAGCAGACCAAAGTAAGCTGGTTTCAAAATTCATTTCTTGGGTGAGTTTAAAGTACCTGTATCCTATCAGATTATATTCCACGTGATCCAATATTCCCACCTTATACTTTTTTCCTGAAGGAAAATCAAACAGAAACCTGCCAGTCATTTGCCAAGCTGAGCTAATTGTGGAACAGGGAACTACAGACAAGGAAACATTTGAGACTGCATGCTTGGGTCAAGAATATCGTTTTCTAGGGAAGTCACTACTGTAAAACTAACACACAGAAAACCTCATAAAGGTTGTGTCTTTCACTGTTCCACCCATACTTTCTAACAGAAAGCAAACCAATTGGAATATATCCACAGGAAGCAAATGGAGACACTTACGTGTACTGAAACTTATCCATGGCACTGGCCATGTGCTTGGGATAATATTCATCACAAATGTAGAGGTTATAATCATTCTCAGGGACCAGGTCAACATCATGCAGGACAAGGCAGTCCCACTCTTCATCCTTCATGGCTTCCCGGACACCAACATTAAGCAGCTTTGCTCGGTTAAATGAACCAGTCCCTACCTGGAAAAGAAAACCTACATTTCTTCATCAAAACAATAAAGATTGTAACTCAGTTAAAATCTGTTTTAGTCAAGAAGCCTTATTCAATTGAATGATTTAATACTGGCTGCAAATTCCATGCTCTCAACTTTGAAAATGTCACCCATCCTCCCCACCACACTCTCAACAATTGTCAGCTTTGCTGTGTCAGGGGCTGTGCACTGCTGGTACCTGAAGAAGGCTGACTTTCAAGACACCCATAAGCCAATCCTCAGGCGTAATCTGCACAGCAACACTTCTGCCCTGACTAGTGTTTATTAAAGCTTACAAATGAGAAAAACAGATCTTGGTCAAACAAAAAAGCTTCTTTGCCCTCCCAATAAACTATTGGTTTTAACTGATGAATCCAAAACTTGCTCCCTTGCCACTGATCTTTTGCAACACCAGCCCATGTCAGGTACAAAAGGCTGTTTGACCTGCACAGGCTGTCCCACAGCAGGGTCAAGCCACATGTTTGTATTTGATACAGACTAAAAATATCCAACTTCACTCCAGCATTTGGTCTCCAGGTTTTGCCCAGCAGCCACACTGACAAGCTACAGACAAACAACAGGCATCTCTCAAAAAGAGGAAAAGACAAGTTACCACAGTCCTGGGTTACAAAAGGAAAGTGCTAATGTGAGATGTAACCAAACTCTGTATTCCACTTTCCTCTACATCATTTTCTCACAAACTGTTAATGATGGGTCCTTCGCAGTAGCTGCCCAGTGCACATGCCACCCCTCAGGCTATGAGCTGGGTGTTAAATGAGGTGAGGATAAAAGAGGAAAGATAGTGTTTCTTTTTCCTCACACCAATGATTCAGCTGCGGTAACTCCCTCTGGTGAAGCAGCAGTCCCATTCATCCTGAAGGGGTTGTCTCTGCTAAGGGGCCATCACGAACTCAATAGCACCAGCAGAACAGATGGCAGCAATGACCATCAAGGACCCCAGAAATATTCTAACACTCATAGGACTACATCACTCCATTGTGAAACTCACTGCCCTGGGGGAGGTACCACTTGAACCTGACCGAATTTAATCTCGATTTGGGGACTTGGGACACCACCACTGCTTGAGGGACCCAGACGAGGACCAGACCTTCCACAGGAACACCGTTGATGACACTGCAACCATCGCTTAATCAGACTGTGACCACCATCCCGACCAACAGGGGGACAGGCTGTGCTCTGACTTTGTCAGTTTAAGACAGTGTTTCTGTATTATTGCATTTATTGTAATCTATTAAATTGTAATTCCAACCTGAAGTCTTTATCAAGGTGGTTGTGTGGGGGTTTATTTCTCCCACTGGTTTACTTTCAAACCAGCACAACCACTTAGTGACAAGTTTATACCCCCAGGAAAAAAAAACCACAACAGAACCAATTAATAGCAGAATGATGATCTTCACAAGTGGTATGGTATTTCAATCATTAGCAGCCATGGAGATGGGACAGCATATATCTGACCTCCTCTCAGCCCATGCACAAAACAGTATTTCCACATCAGAAGAGTCACATTTCCTGTCCAGAGCCTAACCCTTAAGTGGTGTAGCTGAGCTTCCCAGCAGGCACATTTGACTTAGATTTACCTGCTGAATCAGGTAGATAGTGTAACTGAGCTGCTGGCGCTGCAGGAAAGGATGGATATAGTAGAGAAGATGGCGAAGGTACTTCTCCTGGTTCCTGTAGGCCACAAGGATGGCGGATTTGTAGCGGGCAAAGCAGTGAGGTGGCCTGTAGTGCCCGCCAGGCTGAACAAAAGGATTTTTTTTCATGATCATCCTTTCACTAGGGAGCACCCTGAAGGTGATGGTTAACGGACCAACTGTAAGGAGAGACAGAAAACAGAACAAGTAAGATCAGTGATGTTTCTCCACCTTTATTCAGACCTACCACATTAGCTAGCCATGTTTAGTCCTTCTGACAGCAGCCCCACCAGAGAACAGTTAACAATGCCCACCCAGATGTGCCTCTGGGACAAATGTCACCACTGCCTGCTGGCCACCTCCCCCGGCTCCACACCGAGTAGTGCCAGGCTCAGCACCAGCAGGACACGCTACCTGCCAGGCATCCCGAGCCCTCGCACGGCCAGCAAGTCTCACTGAGCTGCTGCACAGCTGCTTTTCCCTGGGACTGGCTGCCTACTACAGTCTTGTGTTGCCTAGATGAGATCCTTGAATAAATGTATTCACTGAAAGAAATAGCGTTGAAAATTATTCAAGATGAACAGACACATCTGCTTTTGCTACCCATTTGGAAAATTTCTCTAAGCCTCCTTCAGAAGAGATTCAAGGACAAAGACGTGCAAGTGGATATTCAGCAGGTCAGGGGAGAAACAGTTTAAAGCCTGGATGAATACAAATGCTTTAGAAAATGTCAGCTTTACCTTTAAAAGCATTTCAAGTTCAATTTGATGTTATAATCACATGCCACAACGGTTGTATTTGCTATATTATTTCATTTTATACACTGTGATAAGCAGGCAGTAGTTCAAAATGTTGAGAGAAGCAGATGACAGAACTGAGAAAGAAGAAAGATGTTGTATTTTCAGGACCAGGCACAGGGTAGCAAAAGAAACTATAGATAATTGCTCATTTACTCAGCACTTCGTTTTTAAATACAAAATATACTGGATATGTTCAAGAATTTTTACCTAATTAAAAAAAATCTGCATTTTTACATGAATTCTTCCATTCTTCAGATGGAAAAATACTGGCAAGTCACGAATGAAAAAGAATCAGTATTAAGTGTCAATTACCGTTTTAACACAAATTTCATTGTTACAATATGAATAAACAAATTCTACAATTATTTAAATGCCTGTCCTCCTGGGTAGTGAGAAAAGCTTCCAGAAGTAGCAGAAGACATATACTTATATACAAATCGGTGTGTCTTAATGGTTTCCTGCAACTGTGAACTTTTAAGAAAATAAAGCACAGATGCAGAACAAGATTAACATCCAATGCTTAAATGAACTAGGGAAAAACTTTCACCTAAATCATAATTAGAAGCTGACAATTTCAAGTGACAGTTCTGTTCAAAAATTCTTTGCAGGCTATGCTACCAAAGGCAGAATGTTCTTTTGTACCAGAAGTTGGTAGGGCAAGTTCGTTGTTGTTTTTTTAAATAGCTATAAACATGACTTTCTTTTCTTTCCAAGCTGATAATTAACACTATGGCTGTCGTAAATCAGGTTTTCAGTATCTTGTAAGTCAGACTCCCTCTTAAATCGCTGAAATAACTTACTCTCTCAAAAACCTTCTGACAATGAAGCCTGAGAGAGAGCAAATATTTAGGCTTGTTGTTTAGAAGCTTTTATTTGAGCAGGAAAAGGTACAGGTGTGTTCTAAGACTAAATGAGCAGGTGAGTTCAGAATATGCTTCTTCCAGCCCATCCTCTATTCAAGCCTCTGCCACAATTCTAACAAAAACAAACAAAAAAAAAATTGAGCCTGCCCACACCCACATCCTGTTTAACTAACACAGAAGGAAGCAACATCCCTCCCCTGGTTTTGGGGGTTTGGTTTTTTTGGGGTTTGGTTGGTTGGTTTTGGGTTGGTTGGCGGTTTTTTAGAGCAGTAGCAGGGCTTAAGGACTAAATTTGCTATAAAATTCAAAGTGTCCATTCAGAACTGGGGAACATTTTGCTACTCTGAGGAAGTTGGTACTCCCCACATTTCTGATGGGCAAACCTATACTTGATAAGTGTTTCCTTTTCTTCCTCAAGGAACACACAAATGGCATTTCCTGAAGGTCAGTCTGAAGAGCCACTGATCCCATTTCTCATGCTGTCAAACACATCTGGTCTGAATCCCACTGCATGGGTTTTGTTGCTTGGTTTCTGTTTGTTTTTAAAAAGAAAGCCTGACTTTTGCTTGTCAGCAAGATTTTGCAATAGCTGACTCTTAAATATCATTTTTCAGTACTTCTCCAGCTATTTAAAATACAGGAGAAATTGATTTTCACTGCATTACCTGCAGCAGGAAAGCAGAGTACATTGCCATATATTTGTACCTGAAACAGAAGGGTGGTTCTTCAGAGAATCATTCTGTGGGCTATGAATCTAGGCCACATTTACAGTGAAGATTTCATGATGTTATTTCCTACTTCTGTGCATACAGTTTCCTTTTCCACCTTTTAGACTCCCACGTTTCAGTCCAACGATGTTATCAACTTGTAGTTTATGCTGCTGTTTAGATTTATGGACTCACTGATTATCAGATCTTTCAACTAAAGCACCATTAACCACTGATTTGATGACAAATGGAGCTTGCTAAAGAAGTATTACATTCAGGGATTTCAACTATAGATCATTGCTCTAAGGAAAATGTAAGAAAGGAAATGAATCCCTTTTATTCTCCCACAAAGGCAGGTTTTTGTTTTCTGTAAGACAATTGGGACTCTGTATTGCAGAGTAAGATTCTGCAGCAATAATCCTTAAATTCCAGAAAAAACAAGATCTTCATTTGAATGTAAGGGTATGAGTAAGACAAAGTGAATAGCTTTGAACTAGAACTCCTGTTCTCTCCTTCCATACCCAAGCATACCATTTAGAAGTCTAATATTTGCATTTTCCAGGTTTTTCAAGATATCATGTTCTCCCATGCTGCCTGGCTCCATACCTCAAAACAAATCAGCTCAGAAACTCAATCTAGAATATGCCAAGGGAAGAAAAAAAAAAACCAGTGTGACTTGTATCCCCAAAACCTCTGGCTGCCCTACACTCCTTGGCTACAAGCTACATTCTGGCTCTCATGTCTCCCTGCTGTCCAGCTAACAAAAGGCTAATGCAATCTAATCCAATTAAATCCCAAATGTGAACAGAGCAGTTGAAGGCTGGACCAAAGTGGGATAAATAAAACTGCCGAAGTGCAGCTTTGGGAAAGGAAGAAAAACCCATCTTAGACATACCAGGAAGCACAGGATCCCAAAAGAGGCAGGGTACAGAATAAACACCCTGAAGTGTCCAAGCAATTTTTCCATGGCCTGGTTCCTAAGATGTTTCTGTGCTGCACCATCACACAGAGGGTGTTTAATGAATATGAAACATCAGTGTGTAAAGCTAGGTCTCACAATTCCCTGTCTGTGCTGTCAGCTGGTGCCAGTGACAGCACCCCCCTGTCTGCTTTACTTTCTAGGCAACATATTTACCTATCAGGGGACCTATTGAGTTTAACCGTATCTATCCCACCTTATGAAAGTAACTCCGGGACTCCTGAACTCCTTGCTATACATTTAGAGTTTGCTACAATTGCTATAAGAGCTACAATTACCAAGTCCAATCAGAATAATGAGAACTTACACAAGATGAGCAAACAGGAACAGTAGCATAGGTGAATGCTGCACTCAGTGCAGCACCACACATTACATTGACAGAGTCATAGCTGTATAATTCTACCGCTGCTTGGGGGAAAAAAAAAAAAAATATCAGACCAACAGCTTTCATTTAAGCATCAGTTTCTAATGATAGAATACAAGGCTGCCTCAATGGCACCTGAAAATAAATCTCAGCATTAGCGCTGCCACTTTTTTATTTCTCCTTAAATCCAAGAGAAGAAACTCTGGCAGCATTAGAAAATGTAGCAGGAGCTACTTAATACAACAGATGGTCCTGCTCATGAACAGGTTATGACAGATGGGAGTGAAAGGCAGTAACTGCTATAAGAAGGGCTTGGAAAAAAATCCTTCCATAGCATGAGTGAATTATAAACAGCAGAGTTACAGACAGGACTTTCAACTATTAAAGTCCTCCAGGGCCAAACCAACTTGTTCAGCAGATACCATGCATGAAGGAAGGTACCCCTTTAAATCAAATCAGGAATTAAAAAAAAAAAGCCAAGTCTTCTAGCGTCAAACTTCTTCCTCGTGAGAGGAAAAGATGAACTGAAACAGGACATCTTGCGTGAAATGTGAGAAAGTCAGATTTTGAATTTAAAAGCTACTTTGTTCTGTTTAAAGAAGTACAACCCTGGCATATAAACACTTCACTTCTTCTAAAAACAAAGGAGGAAGTAACAGGCAACCGGTTACTTGAGTAGAAACTTTAACCTTTGAGGGAACTCGAGTAATTTATTCACAATATTAGTGAAGGCACTGAATACCTGCAATGCTTTTCAAGTTGTTGGTCACAAAACATTCAGTGGACACCACTAGGTGTTAAAAAAGTACCACTAGTCAGCAGGAGTCTAGTTCCTCTAATGCAGAGATGATTAGCAATTAGACTTTAATTCTTACTCCACAGCCCTGGAAGAACCAAGTTGCTGCAGACTCAGGAGACAGGAAATAGACAGATGAGCTGCAAGCTGATCTACATTCAAACAGTTATCAAAATGATCTACTACATATATAAATGGAAAAAGTGCTGCACTTCATAAAAGCCCTGATGCAGAAACCATTTAAGCCATTTGGCATCCTTCCAGTTACTTTAACACACTTTAGAGTGGGCACAGTGACTTATTATCAGCTCTGAACTGGAGGCTGAGTCCTCAAGAATTGATTTCAAATCTCATTTAATAGAATTTATGAAATTAATATTAAAAGACATTGCTCTCTCCAATATAATGCTTCCAAGAAACATCAGTCTCATGAGAGATGATGGCAACAACTATTCAAGACATTTATAAAGTATTTGTATCTCAATTCATATGTGCCTATCACATACAAAACAAAGGACAACTCCCTCACAAAACAGCACGTTTCTCAGTTAAAAAAAAAAAGCAAAACACCCAGAAGAGGTTGGCATGCAGCGATACAAGAAGTAGTGATTTACTTCCTGTAATTAAAGGGAAATATCACTGAGTAAAATTGAAGTTGTAGCAGAGACCTAATTTTTCTTAAGTTGAATCTGTATCAGTGCTCCAAATTACTTGTGTTTCATCTCAACAACGGTTCATACGCTCAACTCAATATACGCATACAGCAAAGCTTCCACAAATACTTTGCCTCATGGTTGGGTTTTTTTTTGCTCCCAGCCAACTTACTGTTTGTTTCTGTCTATGACTAACATTATGTTTCCATTTTAGCTCCAAAGTACCGCCCACAGGACAATCCCCTGTTCTCATCACTCTTGGTGATGGGCAGAAGAAGAGTTCTTAAAAAGATTTCACAGCTCTAAGAGCACAGATTAGTGTAATTTTACTCTGCATCTGCCTCCCCCATCTACGTCACTACTTTTGCTTATCTGATGGTTTGCAGGCAAGCTGCAGTATTGTTTAGTTCTTTTTTTTTGACACTAAAGCTCTCTCATCTGACTCTTTTAGGACAGAGGATTTTCATCAGTAGTGGAGATAAATAAGGTACAAATCATCTTTCTGCTGTGCTTTTCCAAATAAAACAATTCAGCCTGAAACAAGGAATTGCAGCTTCCCGGAACTGATGGGCTGCAGTGCATTGAGGCCGTGACACCTGGCACCTGTGCAAAAGGCTCTGTGCTATCAGGAATTCAGGATGCAGTAGAGCCATTTCTGAGGGACATGCTGAAATATACACCCAAAGTTATCCTACAATTTCACCGTACATACTCTGTGTATTTAATTTAATTGCAAGCAACAGGGGAAGGAAGAAAACGCCTCAAAAGAACAAGCATCCTTACAAAGATTGCAGTCTAAGCAGCCTCATCCAAAGGGTCCCAGCAGAGTTCTCTAACCTAAGTAAGCGACTTGACGCAAGAGCACTGGCTTCCCACAGAACTTCCACGTGAACCAAGGTCACACGTTTGCTCTGAACGGACTCCATGTGCAATGATCAGCTTTCCTAGAACAGCAGGGCCACTGCTGACCAGCGGTCCAAGGCTAGGTGTATCCAACATTTAGACATGCAGAATCCTGTGCAGTATGGAAAGACATGACAGGAGTAACTTACTACAGAGTACTCTGAGAAGGTGATGGCCCCGAACCAGCTGTAAGTGCATGCTGGTGGAACTTAATCCATTCATGGCTGGCTGAGTTGAAGGGATTCACTACTCCCTGAGCTGCACTTTACCACCACTTTACTAGCAACACACTTGCTTTGTAAGTTTGACTTTGTACTGACTTAAAATTTCTCAGCTGTTTTAGTAGGGCAACAGCTGGATGCATGCTGCTTCTAAGATCAGCTTTAATTTGGTCCTACTTTAAGTACAAATTAACCTGTGACCAGATTTTAAGTCTAATGGAGAAGTTTCTAAGTCTAAAGGATGTGTAACAATCAGAGGCCAAAAGATAACAATGAAGAGCAAGGTGCCAAGCTACATCCTCATACAAATGATACTTTTAAGTCAACTTAATCAATTTATATCCAACTACAGGCTTGAGATAAGGCTGAAAAAAAGAACCCAGGAGTTACAGTCAAAGTCAGAGGTCAATGTTACGCAGTAACGGAATTGTTGGGACATTTTATACAGGACTGCCAAGAAAAAAAAGTATTACTAACTTGATATTATCACCATGCACTGTTTTCACTCTTGCTCTACAATCTTGACATCTATGTAACCAAATTCTTAATACTGGAAATTTTTAGGGCAGTAAAATACTTTTCCTCATATAACCAACAAAAACAAGTCAGTTAACACGAGGAAGTTTTGTCAGTGTAAGTACATCAGCACACCTGTTTCAAAGTGGAAAAGTTTGAAGAAGATACAACTTACATTTATGACACGTTCAGGGTTATGACATACCAAAGAGGTTCTTTCAAACCACCTTTCCATGGTGTTTGAATGGTTCATACCTACCCAGGATTGGGGACTGCGCTGAGCAGTATGGCATCGTGTCCTCATTGGGAGCCCGGGTAAACAAGCTGAGGTTTGTGTACACATCATGGGGCTTCGAGTAATCCACCACCTGAGGCGACTCTAAAAACCCGCGAAACACATTCGAAGGTCCACCTCGGTAGAGGATCAGGATAAATATTGCTTGGAAGACAAACACAAACAGCAGGAAACAATGATTTTCCACACGGGAGAGGAACATAGTTTTTAGCCCATGCTCCGGGATCAGGGCGGTGAGGAGCTGAACTGCCTTCCACGGGCTGCCGTTCCACGTTCTGGGCTACATCGCTGTGCAGACCTTCTCCTCCTCCTCCTCTCCCTCCTTCTCCTCCAACTTTCTGAGACGGCAGCGTGCTCCCCTAGCTGGGCTTCATCAGGACGCCGAGAGGCAGACCTCCCCTTCCCGGTGCGAGCTGTGCCAGGCGGGCTGCAGGAGGGAACTAGCTGTCCGAGGCCACCCCGCTCAGAGCCCCGGGGCAGCGGCACGGGCTCGCTGTGGCACAGGCGCAGCAACCGCCCACCCCCGCCCGCCTTCCGGCGAGACTACAGCTCCCAGAATGCAGAGCGGGGCAGGGCGGGCCCTGGCCTGTCTGTGCTGCCGCGCGGCATGCTGGGAGATGTAGTCCTCGCTCCCTCCCTCAGCGGCCGCCGCTGTGGGCGAGGAGGGAGAGGGATAGGAGCGGCTGCTGGGCTGCACCCCGTGTCGTCTCCTCGGTCAACACCCGACTGCTGTCCCCACTTTAAATTGGTTATTAAACGGGTCAGGGAGAGATGAACAGAAATTTAGACATTGGAATGGGCTGCTCAGGGAGGTGGTGGTGTCTCTGTCCCTGGAGGTGTGTAAGGAAAGAGTGGAGGTGGCACTCAGTGCCATGGTCTAGTTGCCATTGTGGTGTTCGGTCATAGGTTGAGACTCAGTAATCTCAGAGGTCTCTTCCAACCTGATTGATTCTGTGATTCTGTGGAATGGATACACCTCAACCAGTGCCTAAAGGGACCACAGCAGCACGGCTGCTGTGAGAGGCCTCCTGCCATGGCCATGCTGCCCCTAAAAATTTCAGCTTTTATGCCTCTCTCTTCTCTGGCTGATTTTGTAAGGAGATGGGGCTTAGATTGTGCTGTCAGTCATCTGCCTGTTCTCATGTGCCTGCTTTTGCTTAAATGCAGCAGAGGAAAAGCCATTTTACAGATATTAAATTGCTACATGTCTTCAAAAATGAGCTGTTGTCGGCTGCGTTTGCACTGGGGAGTTAAAAGGAAATCTGTACCTGTGAGAGGGAGCAGGCTGCCTGACCCCAGCATCCCGCTCCAAGGCATAGCCGCTGGCCGGGCAGCCAGCCCGTGTGTGCTGGCCCAGACCAGGCACAGCACTGAGCACCCAGACAGGCTGCCCAGACAGACTGCGAGTCTCCTTCCCTGGAGATGTTCAAAAGCTGTCTGGACACAGTCCTGAGTAATGTGCACTAGGGGACCCTGCTTGAGCGGGAGGGTTGGACCAGATGAACACCAGTGGTCCCTTCCAGTCTTACCTGTCCTGTGATTCGTGAAGCTTGTGCTGCTGTTTGCCTTCCAAATGGTGTGGCATGGGAAGAAGATGGGGGGACTGAGTGATATCACTTTTATGAGGAGTTGGGAGTACTCTTGCTTCAGAGTTGGACTGAGATGTATGGGACACATCTATGGGAAACTTGATCTCAGTCATCCTCCAGCACAGAACAACCCATTATTCAATTTAAGTGGATTGCTTGAGGCCTGGATGCAAATTGTCATCATTTCACATTTAATTTTAACTTAATTGGGTTTTTAAATAAAAAATGTAGAGAACATTTTTTTTCCCCGGGCAAAGTCTTGCTTTACTGAAACTCACCCAGTGCTGCTGCTGCACAGGTTGCTTTTTTTGTACACCACAAAGTACATTCTCCTTGTGCCATTCCTTCTACAATCACGGCAAACCCCCCCTACTCGCCTTCCCCTCCATAAAACAAAGCAACGCTTGCTGTTCTGCTGATAGCTCCGGCCAGTACAATGCCAAGGACAGGACAGAAATAATCTCTGCATCAACTATGAAACAAAGAAAGGAACCAAGATTTTCATGGTATGATCTGGGGTTGCAGGCAGCAATTGTTTTAGGGCCAGTAGTGATTTATGTTTCGCTTGCAATCCTTCCTTGGGTCACAGTAGGAAATCTCAATGTAGGAATAATTTGGACAAAGCATGTCTGCCTCCATCTATCTTGGAGAAGGGGGAAGCTGGACCCACTAGAGCTGTCCCACATCAGTGGCTCTGCTAACTTCCTTGCAGTCAGGGCTTAGTTGTAAAAATTGTTACCCTGTGCCAGTTCTTGGGCAGAAGAACCAGGTCAGATGGAAAGGCAGCAGCCTACCCCAATGTGTATTTTCACCTGTATGTATATTTGTTCTCCTGACTGGAAAACTAAATACAGCTAGGCAGATCAGCTGTCTGCAGAGGAGCCAGCCAGCACATGTTTCTGTGCAGGCTCGGAGAGCTGAATCTCCAGAAATGTCTCCCTCAGGAGCCTTCCAAACCAGCTGCAGTTCCTCTCCTTCCCCTTCAACCATCAGCACTGAAATGAGTGGATCATAAACCCACCTCGAGCCTTTTCCTCCCCAGAAAGCAAGCAAGTCAGGACTGGAGAGCAAAGTACAGGTCAGAACTTCATGGTGCCAGCAGGTCTGAGCCTTTTCAAGGTCACAGTGCTCCTGTTTTAAACAGAGTTGTGGAAACTAGGGTGTGTTTCGAATTAAAAATGAACTGGATTGCTTAAATGCAAAAAAAATAATGTAACTGTCTCCACTGAAGCGTGGAAGGGAGGTGGCAGGCATTTTAGCAACCTCTGTGCAGAGATTTATTGAGGGCAGTGATGGAGGAAAACAATGTGAGGCTGGATCTGTAAGAAACAGGCACTGGGCTGGTTTCACAGTCAAAGGTCTGCCTTTCTCATTTTCACACAACTCCCTGGGAAATTAAATTGAATGCATACAGAAAAAACCAAACCAAACCAAACACCATCTTCAACAGAGCTTGAAATTAAGTTTGTGCGAGAGCCTCTGGATTGTCCCAAGGGAGGGGGCTTTCCCTCCCTCCAAGTGTGGTTTCACTTCCAATCAGACCTGAACATGAGAGACTGAGAGAAGTGCCTCACCCTGTTTAATAAGATTCATTCTTGCTTGTTCTTTTTCTCTCCCTTTCTCCTCCATGCCCTGTCTCCTGGGGGCTGCGCTAGATCCCTGTTGAAAGTGCAGCAAAGTGACTTTGGGAAGCTTTGCCTTGAAAATGCAGGGCCCAATGAGGGGAGGAACAGCTGGTGTAAGAATGATATCAGGCTGGGTGCTCACACAGTGCTGGTCAATGTGCCTTATCCACTGCCCTCCCAGTCCCCAGGGTTTCCATTAAGGGAAGAGGAAGGTACCATTAGTCCTTCTACAGGTGAAATCTGTCAGCCAAGCAGAGCTGTCCCTCATTTTTGAGGAGTGAGGTGGTTTTAAACCATGACACTGTGTTTTCTAGTGAGGTGGATATTTCAGGTACTTTGGCCACAGCAGTTCTTTCTCAGCCTTTTGCTTGTAAACTGCACATTGTTCTTCTAGCAACACCTTTGTGAATGTGATTTTTTTATTACACAGGTATGAATTTGGCTTGTGTTCTAGTATGCTAAACTTTTAGCAAGGCTTCCTCAGGAGAGTCTTAAAATTGCTTCCATGTTTCTGGGAGGTGGGTGCCCTCTTGTTAAAAAACCCAGATAGCTGATGTCACGTGCCTTGGACCAGTGATGGAGTAAATTAGTGAGAGCATTAGAAACAGGACCTGGATATCCAAGCTTCTCCCAGGCTTGTGGAATAGCCAGCTGTGGGCTCCTGTCAAATAGACATTTCACTAAGACCGCTTGTGGCACCCTTCCCCTTGGGATGGAGAACTGACTGCCCGCCCTATGTTTTGACCACCACTCACTCACTTCTGAGCACCTTTGCAGAGCAGTTTCAGTAGGGATGGGCACCACGCCCAAAATGACTGCTAGAGATGCCATGAGACTATGGGGTTTAGGCTATATTCTCCTGTCTCGTATTTCCTTTATCGCCATAATGCAGGCACCAGTCTCAGCGACCTGAAATGTTTTTGCTTGACTTTGTCTTGTAACATTTAGGTCAGATGAAGAGTGAAATGAATAGCCTAGAAATGAGAACAACTAAAATAGATACTTTTCCCATTATAAGATTCTGCTGTGTTTTCCTGGAAAAGGAGTAAGCACTTACTCTGCAGACAAGACAATGCAATATCATACTATTCACATCATATTTAATAATGCTCTAGTACCATTCAATATAAATAAATAACCATTAAAAAGTACTTTCTTGACATTCTCTTTTGTTCATCAATAGTATTTTCTGCAACAGGAAAGGTTAGTAATATTCATTGGTTGGTGAGTTGGATGAATCTCAGAGAACATGAATATCAGGTACTAATATGCTAGTAAAAACCAGGCGCTGGGATGCCTTCTCTTGTTTAAATACTTCAGGCTTGATCTGTGGCTTCCCTCCTTACTGCACCCACTTGCCCTGAAGCCTGTAACCCTGACACTGCTGCTGTCCTGGGCTCTCCCACCCAGCTCTGCTGGTGAACAACCATCTTAACTTGTGGTGCCTGTTACTCACCCACCCTTAGCTGATATGCCTTGGCCAGCAGCAGTCCTTGCTGTCCTCAGGCGGCTCTACAGGGAAAAGGGTGTTTGTGCTGAGCAGGTCCCTATGTCTGCTAGCCTGGAATATCAGCTATGTACATTCATGCTGTCCACACAAGGTCTTGGTTCTGCACAATGTAGTGACTGACAGAACTTCTTGATTCACAGAAGGTCTGCTCCACAGGGCCAGGCTGGGGCAAGAATGGATGGTGCAACAGGTCTGGTCTCGAGAGCCGACTCTGACCAAGACTGAACTGACAGTGTAGTACATACAGAAAGAGTAATTTTGCTTTCTTATAAGGATGTAGAGAGAACAACTCTCTAAAAACATGTGTGTGGTGGGATCTGTTGCAATGGGAATAGATCCTTGCTACAAACACTCACTGTCAGTGCCTAGGCCCTATGTAGGACCTGTGTGAGATTAAAGGCCAGAGAATTAATCACCACATCTCCTCCTGTTCATACGGGCAGAAACCTTGCCCATCTCAGAGGAGAAAATGGAGGATCATAAATCAACTCCTTTATTCCCTCGCTCTTGCTCATTCATTGAAACCTCAAAAAAGGGGACTTAGTCTTGGGTTAATGCTGGGTAGAAGCACTGAGCCCACCTGCGTGGTGGCAGGATGGGTTGGCAAAGCCCACTGGAGTGCAAGCCCTGCTACCTTCTGCAGAGGGCAGGACAGAAAGCTCTGACAAATGCAGAGTGAAAAGTGTTCTGTGGATGCTGGGCTTCCTTCATGCTATCCAGTGCCAGTATGCCAGACCCTTGCTCTGTAGGACCTTTCTAGGGTCCAGAGAAGACACTGTTTTCTCAGCCCATTCAGTATTTTCTTCATGTTGAGACAGCTGGCAGGGTGGCCTTGTACTGCTGGTGTGTTAATCCAGACAGACCCTGGCCTTAGCCTCACTAAATGCAGTCTCCATTTCTCTAATTGATGCCTATTCTTTGATTTCTCCTGTCTCTCTTTGAAAGGAGGCATCTCATCTCCTTTGCCCCTCCCACACTTTCGCCCCCTCCTATAGCAGGATGTGTGACTGCTCCTTCTCCATTGAGGGAATATGGACCAACTCCCTCTCTCAGATACCCTTCAAAGAGCCCGCTTCATGGAGGCTTCCTGAGATCCCATGGGGACTGTCTGCTAAGTGAGGCAGTCCTTTGCTCATGTTTTTACGTCACTGTGATTGCTTGGGAGCCAGAAACTTAGTGCCACCCACGTCTGTTGCATAAAGGAACTGTAATTTCCTTCGCTGTGCTGCCCCCCTTGCTGTGTTTCTGATTATTTTGCCAGTTTAAGATACCATTGTAAAGAAACCCCAGGGAGCCCAGAACATACGACATTCACCGGTGAACACCAAGCCCTACTGTTCTGAGGCAAGGGGGAAAATATTCTTTCTTCATGAATATGTCACGTGACCTAAGCTAAAAACCAAAACCAAACAAGGAATAGGCAGAGAAGAATTCTAGTATAAATAAATCAACAAATAAGTAAGTTTCCTGCTAGCCCAGAATTTCTTGGGCAAGGGATGACTCAGTTGCTCACTTTCTCCCAGCTGTGACATCCTTGATAGTTTTGAATGCCTAAAGCCTTGTTTTGCATGGCCTGAGTGAAGAAGGTTTTAAAGATATGCTCAGACGGGTTTCTGGGTCATTCAAGGAATCTTCCTGGAAAAGTCACAGCGACACCACTCCCCACGCACACATATGGTACCAACACTTGTGCTTTTAATCCAGTGCATCCTTCCTTCGGTCCTCATTTGCACCTCCTGTTTTGTAGGCTGCCTCCCACCTGGCTGTCTTCCTGTTTTATTGAGGGAAAGGGAAACCCTTCCACATGACACTGACTCCTCTCTCTTCACAGCACCACACACTCCTCTCAAAGTTCAGCTGGAAAACCTTGCCACATTTGTTATTTCAGTTGTCATGTATGTGCTCAAGATAGGTTTCCCGATGATGTCTCCACATTCCTTTATGTTATCACAGCAGATGAGTGCAGGCTGAGGGTTCCTCTTCTCTGAGCACTTCTCACCCACCTCCCTCTCAGAGAGTTGTCTCCCTCTCTGCAGGTCTAGGAAGCAAGTCCATGCACATGATTTGAGGCTACTGAAGCACCTGGTGGTGCTGCAGCAGGCTTCTAGGCCTTGAACAAGTTCAAGTCCACACATCTTTGCCCCTGCCTTCTGGTCTCTGCAGCAAGGCACGGAGGCATGGCCTTTAAGGTACCTGCCACGTCTGCCTGAGCAGGAGAGAAACTTCATCCAGAGGGGTCTGTGCCTGGGGATCTCAGATGGCATTTTCCAAAACAACCTTAAGCAGGGACAGTTCAAGATCTGAGCTGAGGGATAGGCACCAGATCCCTTCTGAACTCCCAAACCCCAAATGAGGTTCTTCCGCACAGCTTCCTCTCCAGCACTGAAGGCTGATCTGTGTACATATCGGAGCGCATCCCTCAGAGGGAGGGACTCTCATGCCAGCTTTGCTTTAAAGCTGTTCGGAGAGCACACCAGCCTCAGGCCAACAAGTCCATGTTTGTGCTTTAGTGACAACTCCTGTCCTTGAACTACTGCAGCTCGCAGCTGCTGTACTGAAGCTCAGGTTTCACAAAATGCCAGGCGAGACCTTTGGCGGCACCTGCACCCATTCTGGGTTTCAACCTCTGTGCTGGCACAGCTGAGAATGAAGATCACATCTAGTAAGTTTTAATGAATGGTTAAAATTACAGGGCCCAGTGGGGAAGGGAAGCACTCCTCTCCCAGGTGGGGAGGATCTCAGGGCACCACATCAGCTCTGTCCCGCCATATTACCACCTCTTTGGGCCGTGGGAGCTGTTTGGAGTGGTGACATTTGGGGGTGTTTATCATCCTCCAGCAGTGGAGCAGAGCGCTGGGCAGGACAGGCAGGGTGCACAGCTGCTACGGTTGCTGATGAACTTCAGGAACAATCACAGCCCTCTGCCTCTGTCAAAACAAACACAAGGTGAGGTAAGAAGGTGTAATACAACATCCAGTGTAAGAGGGCTATCCTCTGGCTCAGGCAAACACCTTGCAGGCATCACTAAACAGGTTCCTCAACCACACTGTGCATGGCTTTGGGCTGGGATGTGGCTGAAGAGCTGCTTGTTCCATCTGCACTAGAGTCTTAGCTGGGGGATTTTTATTTATGAATTAGATAAAGTTTCTGACAGATTTTTTTTTTTGTCTGCAACTAAAGTCATTATTTTAACTTCTCTGATAATTTTTTTTTAAGAAAGAGTAGGAGGATGAGATCTGAGGATCTCTATTCAGTCTGTCTGGAAGCTCTGAAATGCAGATGAACCTTCTCTGTTTCCAAATTTCACAAGGCAGCAGGAGTCCTATGCTAACCTAAGCAAATTCTTCTCTTTCAGATGCCTGTAAATAAAAGTTAGCAATAAGAATAGGTAGTTTTTATCACACCAGTCTTCCGTGATTAGTTCTCAGGACTTCAACAAAGAAAAGTACGAGGTGAAATTAATTTCCATCTCCTGTTCTCAGAAGCCAAAGCCCATGTTTCGAGGGTGTTTCAATATAGTCGGCAGGGATGTGTGCTGTGATAGTTTTTGGCTGCTCTGTGGCAAGCAGCCATGCAAGTGGTCCAACTAGAGATTAGGAGAGTACCAAATCCCACACCTGACTGACTCATATCTGCAGGATTTAAAGGGAAGGAGGGCTCTGGGAGGTCTTGGACTTAACTGGCTTGATCTGAACCTCAAGGAGGACTAATTGGCAGGAGGGAAAGATGGAAACATTCTTCCTATTGTGTCTCAGAACAGAAGATCCTCAGGGGAGCAATTTTGCCTCTTTTTTTTCTCAGCACTGGCTTATCTAGATCATGCCTATGAAGGTTTTGAAGCTCAGCAGCCTTGATAGTAAGGACCTGCAAAACACTGTAGCCTTCAGCAGAGATCTTAATTTAAAATTTTAAGAGGGGCAGTCTAAGGATTTTGCTTGATTGCCCTTGATTGTCAAGCAATTTACCTTGCATGTGTCTCCTGGAGTAGATGCCACCTGCCAACTTGGTGAGTCAGAGCAGCTGCCCCACATGACAGACAGTGGTGCAAAAGGGACTGTGGTCAAATTCACTGCTAATGCAAGTGCAAAGGTCCTTCAAAATCTGCAGGGCTGACCCAGCCAACAATCTGCTTGAACCATTGGAGAGGGTAGCTTGGGTAAAAGTGCAAATCCTGCTGGTCAATCAGTGGCAGTGTCTCGATCTTTTAGACTGGTTGCTTTCCTTTCCCACAACAAATGACTCGTGGGGAACCATGCACATGAGAATCCATAGCTCGTGCATTGCATTTCTTGTGGAGGATGGCTGAGTGTTTGGCCAGGGAGAGAGGTGAGGACTAAAGTGCCCATCCGTAAATGGCACATTTGTGAAAACATCACTCTGCACTCTGCATCTCCAGTGGAGTAGTCAGCCCCTCCCCTGGCAAGCAGGAAAGGAGGGTCTAATCCATCTGAGTTTTTATAGGCCTGCTCATCCTTTACAAAGTAAATGATTCCTCCGGACCAGTTAACTGGACTCTGGGTCCTTATGAGCTGAGTTTGGGCAATCATAGCTTTAGGCTACGGCATGGGTGAGTGTGCAAAATGAGCCTGTTGCTGCTAGTGGATCTCACAAAAGCACTGGTGAAAAGAGGAGCTGCTGCCTAAGCACAGGTATTTTGCATCATTTATGGGTTTCTAGGATATCTGAAACATTAATAAAAAGCTGTCAGAAATGGTACAGGGTTTGTGTCCTGTAGGGCCAGGTGGGCTACGCTAGGGTCCCTATGGTGGCACCGGGTGTCTATGTCTAGGTGACTGACTCCTGTCCCTTCGATCTGCTGCTGGGTGTGCAGGCACTGGGATTGCTTTGCACTATTTGTGTGGCTGTCACTCAGAGATGATGAGGTGCTGTGGAAATGTTGAGTGCAGCTACTAGTGATGCACACCGGCGATCAGTACAGGAGTTGAAATACTCATGACTGCCTGTATAAAAGCTGTCAGTTTTACTCCACTGGTACAGCTGAGCTGAGGTGTATATTGAGGTCAAAAACTAAAGGCAGTCCTGGAATATCTTCCAAAGTAGGACTAAATCATTCAGCATCCTGTGTCCTGACACAGATATGAGTCATTTCAGAGGGAGCTGGGTACACCAAAATTGGGATACTTTTATTCTTCTGGGACTTTTGGGATAGGAGTCTGCCATTGAGATCAGAGGTCATGGCATCTGTCAGAGGAGGTCATAGCTCCTCTGAAGCCTGTTCATCATCAATCTCTTTCTAAGAACATATCACTGATCTCTGATGCATTCCTGCCATCACCTGTGGTGGCTGCCGTAATGCCCCATCCTGCTGCTGAACCTGGCTCTGTGAACTGCAAAGGCACTTCCTAGTGCCTTCACTATTTCTCCTCAGCAGCAGATATATTCCTAGCTCTGGTAGCATCGGTACCAAGCACCTCAAACTGAGAGAGTCTGTGTAGGTTGTGCTTTGCCGGTTCCTGTTCTGAGGTGCTCCAAGCATTCCATCAGCCTTTCCCTGCTGCACCCACACCACAGCTGTTCCTGCAGGATAAAAGGTGGATGCATGAAGTATTTTACAGGTGTCAGGGCTGCTGGGATGAAAGGCTGCCGGCAGGAGTGTGATCTCGTTCCATGCTGTAGGACAACTCCCACACCAAAGGGAGTTTGGAGCTGGATTAAAGAGTCCAGGGGCAAGGAATCTGGCTTGTCATTAATACTGAGTGAAACTGGGGTATTCTGCTGTCACTTTTCTCTCTGTCAGGCAAAACTCCCATATGGTCTGCGAGGAGGCTTGAATGAGTAAGAAATACAGACCATACATGAATAAAGATGAGAATCTACTTCTTGTCCAAAGGGTGGCATGGTGAATTAATGGAGCAGTTGCATGTGCAGTTTTTGAGGAAATAATAGCAGAAATAAGGAAACAGGTACAGATTATTTGCCTTGCTAAAAACAATGAAGACAAAGATACTCACACCCTGGAGCTGGCTCTCTGCTTACACCTCTACTCTGGGGTCTGTAAACCCATGCTTGCCTTCATTAACCAGAGTGGGCCTCTCAGTTCTTGTGTGCCAGACCAACACCTAGAGGGAATCACAAAGAGTTCAGGCATTCTGACTGCCATGGAAACAACAGTACTGCACCCATTGGGTGGGATCTTCAGAAACCTGAGGCTTACAGCTGCTTGAAGCATGTGATTCAAAGGGGTTGATCCTGGGAGACATTTCATGGGCACATGAAACAGTGACAAGGAGGAGGGATAATTTTTGACCAAAATTCCAGGCTCAACCCTCTGCAAATCCTCCTGGATTTTGGAGAAGCAATCTGGGCACAAATTGTACATCTGAGACTCTTTAGTAACACAGAATGCATAGCACTGCTCCTCAGCTCTCTCTGAGCTTCACATCTGTGAAGAACTTCACAGGCTTTGTCCATCTGTCTGTCCCAGCATCCTTTGGCACTGACATGTGCAGCACAGGGCAGGCACACTGGAAGGTGGAGGAGTGTGGCAGAAGGCTGTAAAAAGCAGCCAGGACCCAGCAAGGAGACTGTATCTTCAAGATTTCTTGTCCTACTCACCTTTGTGCAGTTGGCTGCTTTGGGCTCCAGCCCGTCCATAGTCACTAGATCCTTCAGCAGACTGGTTTCCTGGTAGCCTCCTTTAACTCCCTCCAGCTTGAAACTGGCGTGAGGCTTCTCCAAAATCAACTTGATGCTGATAGCAAATCCGGCCATGTCAATAGCAAAGGGACGATTAGGGTCAAAGACGGTTTTCCAGCCCACCACCTTCCCTGCTGGGCTCACTTTTGGGGATTCATATCGCAGCCCCCCGACGAAAGCCACTGGCCAGACCGAGACCCTCCTTGTGTAGCGCATCTGTGTGCCAGAAAGAGATGGTGCTGTGAGAATTCAACCCCACCATGTTTGTCCCAAGCCATTAGTGCACCATCCTGTGCTTTCATTGGCACCTGTCCTCCCCCATTGACTTCCTACGCAATCACACTGCTCTAGGCAGCACAAACTCTACTTCACCTGTGCTGAAGAGCTACAGCTTCCACAGCCACGAGGCAATTTTTTAGCACATTATTCTCTGAACACCAAACTCACTGCTTTTCTGTGCCCACATTCAGTCCCTCAGAAGAATGAAAACCTCTGGTTTTCTCATCCCATTTGAACTTTCACCTTTTTGTTATGATAAAATTTTATCATTTTTGTAAATGCCAAATACTACTTCTACCAGGCCTCTACCTCTCTATTATCAACTCCACTCACTCCAGCTTCACAGTCATGCAAGTAATCTCCCTCCGTGACTGATTCATCTTTGTCCTCATCTATTGCAATTTCTCCCCCCACCTCCTGCCTTGTTTTTCCATCCCTGGCTACTGCCTAAAAGTGTGGGGGTTTATTGAAATTGTCAGAAAGGACCTGGAAAGAAGTAAGAAAGGATGAGCTTAACAGAGACCTAACAACTCTGAAGACTGGAAATATGCTCTGATGCATAATTCTGCTCTTCAAGTGGCTTAGTACAGTTTGGCTCAAATGGGTGACAAGGGAGTTTACTGGATTTTTGCAAGTTTACAATAGGCTTGGCATCTCACAAAAGCCAGGTTTCCAGCAGAAGTCTGGGCAAGCTTCTGTGATCCCAGAGGCACAGCCCTGTTGTGGCTGGGACTTGGAGAACTGAAGGGCAGCCAAGGAGAAAGTCAGACAACTTTTCTATCATCCCCTGCCCATCACACCCCTACAACAGTGCAGATTTATGCCTTGCCAGAAGTTTGTCTTTGGTGCTTATTTAAATTCGGTTAGCTCTCCCTGAGGAGAAGTATAAATTCTGAGGTGCATATCCTGTGGTTCCTGGCAAGGGGAGCTCCAGCTGGTGCAATGGTGTGTGAGTAGCTGTTCACATCTGCAGCCTATAGCATGGCAAATGTGTTCTTTGCCCTTTCAGCCCTCTAGAGCACTGGCTGCTCGGTTTGCATAACTACAGGCTTGCATCTGCCCTATACCCAGCTGCCACTGTGTGCAGAGTGGGTGAGGTCTTTGCAAGTGCAACTGGGCTTAAGAGGCTCTGCAGCTCTATCCTGCTTTTCTGTCCCATGTAATTTTATGTCTCTTACCTCCTCAAAGAGCTCCAGGCTGTAGGTGTTATCATCGTCGGCAAAATAGACTACGCCTTCTGGTGGTGCGGTGTTGCTGAAGCTGTCCCTCAGCCAGTGCAGCCCCAGGTTCCTCTGTAGCGTCCCCCTTGGGGTGTGGGATGGGATCCAGGACAGACCCAGCTTCAGGCTCTTGGGTGTCTCCACGTTGAGGTGGGTGAAGTTGAGCCCAGCCTTCTCCAGCAGGTTGGATACAAGGTTGGTCCTCCGTGGAGAGTCCTCCACCACCACCCAGTGCAGGTTCTGCACGTGGAGGAAGGTGTTGGCCAGACGGGTCAGCTCAGCTTTTTGCACTGGCCGGGTGTAGGTAGGGGTGATAACAAAGATGGTCGGCAGGGTGTCTGACCATGGGGGAGGCCTGGAGTACACATAATTCTGGATGATTTTAGGCGTTGCCCCTATGCTTTGCTGCTGCCGAGTGCATGATGGGAAGCCTTCTTCTCTCAGTGCAGACGTACCATTAAGGAGAGCTTTAGAGGTCACGTTCTCATCTGTCTCTTCTGGGGCAAAAGGAAGGAAGAAAGAGGACAAAAAAGAAGATGTCAGAGGACTAATAACTGTTGGGCTGCCTCCTGTCCAGGGAGGCACACATCTATCTGGAGTTAGTGCTTAGCACAACTGCATCCTCTACCGAAAGCCAGCCTAAGGTGCATATTTAACGTGCTCTTAAGAACACTTTATGTTCCTGCTGTTGTCAGACCCCGAGGGGGCCTTCAGGCAAGTTTGTCTTTGTTAAACCCATCTCATGAGAGAGCATTTCCTGCCGAGGGTTCGCAGCAGAAATCATCACAGCCACCAGCATACCGACAGCAGACTTTTTGCACTTACTTCTCAGCAGGCTGAGGTAGTGGGTGGTTGGGTACTGGTGCCACAAAGTTAGGAGAAGAGCCCATGGCAAGGCAATCAGGAGCGTGGTAAGAAGGTTACGTCTCCTCAGCATGCTGCAGGGAGCTTCCAATGCCCAGGCATCTCTCTACCTTTCAGAAAAGAAAACAGAGTAAGGCCTCCAAAATATCAGTCACCAAAAATGCAAGGAGGCATGACAGATGTTTGGCCCTGATCCAGCAAAGTGTTGTCTTAAGTTTACAAGGAGTTCCATTTATGTTGAAGGTCCAAACCATTATCCAACTTGGCCAGCTCTGGTGCTATTGAATAGAGGCTTTTAGCTATTTCTGTTGCTATAAAAAACCTGCCACTGTCCCATGATGAAACCACTGTCCTTGACTTAGGGTTGTTCATGTTGCTGATTCTGAAGCCAGAGAGGACCGCTACTTGCCCCTTCTTCAGGACTTACGTTCACCCCTGAGCTTTGTGGTGATCATCTAATTTGCTTCTTTAGTACAATTTTTCAGAACTGTGTGCAAGGTTTGTGTGCCTGAATATGCAAATAGACAAAACAATAGATGTCAGGCATCCTCTAGATAGCCAGCATCTCTTAACACTTCTGCAGTGTTAACTCATCCTCCTTATGCAGGTGCATCGAGGCAATCAGGCAGGCACGCTATCACCTACTAAGTGTTCCACGAAATCCCTGCCTTGGTCATTCCCCAGTGCTGGTGTTGCCTGCTGAATGTTTAATTATCCCACATCCCTTCCTACTTCTGATTTGCAGTGTTTGGCCATTGCAGCATTTAGTTTAAATCACAGACTCTGGAGTACCCACCAGGCCCTACTGGGTCCTCTTGCACTCCTAGGCTGAAGGCATTTTGAGGGAAGAGAGTGATGGCATTGTGCTGATACAAAAGATTGAAAGAAGGTTCAAATTGGTTGGCTCTAAATTCCTGCTCTCCCGGGGATTTTTAAGTGTACTGAAGGCCAGTCAGCTAAAACCAAGGTCCTCAAAGGGACACAGGCACATTTTGTTCAAAGGCAACTCCTTGCCCAGGATTTGGGTCCAGCAGCTCCTCATCTGTCCAGAGGGGAAGGATTGCCTTGCTTCAGCCTTAGGGAGTTGTGTGAGAAGAAATATGACAACTGGCCTAAAAGGGCTCTGCAGTGACAGCAGCCACAGTGTACTCCTGGAAGATATTAGGAGATGCTATTCTAAATTCATCCTCTGGGGCCTTCTTAGAATCTGTCTTTAATTGTTTCTCTGACATTTTACCTTGGTGTCCTGAAAAAACAAGGACTATGCAATTGCAGGGCTCATCAGTGCCCTAACACCGGTAACTGTCAATCCTATTTTAGCCAAATCTGACAGAAGACTAGCATGCCTCAGCAAGTCCTCTGGCAGGCAAGTGCATGTTCATAAACCCTATTAAGGAAATTACTGCAACACAAGCTCATTCCTTGTCAGACACCAATGCTGGAGCAGTCCCTTAAGGAAACATATTTCCACTGACCGCTCCCCAAGCCAACCATTAATGGTGATAATATCTAATGTTTCTTACCTCCTTGCTCGGGAAACATCATGGTGCCCATGATGCCTTAGGAGGCCAACCTAAAAACAGAGACTAGACAGGAGTAAGGGAATAAAGGTGGATATTTATTTAAAAGGCCTTCAAAGGTACACCCTGGGCAGGCCAAAGGCTACACCCAAGATGGATGGCAAGTCACGAGTTCGTCACACTTTTATAGGTTTGGTCCATTTGCATATCAGCATAAGTTCGCCAATTAAAACTTTAGCTAATGATGTAATTTCCCCTCAGCTTGCCTCCCTTTTTAGAGACTTTTGGTTTATACTTTTGGGCCTAGGATGGTCTGGGTGTCCTTGAAGAGCAAGCCTGGAGAGGCTTTGTTATGTCTATCTTAGCATGAGAGAATAGCAGCTAACAGGCTACAGGACACTTCAGAGTTACACACTAAGGAATTCAGAATTTGAAAAATATAAAAGCTAAAACCTAAGGCATCACCCATTTCACTACTTTCAAGCTATAGGAAACGGATGAAGAAGTGGACCAAGGAACGTGTGTGGCCAGGGGCACACAGGAGTGTGTTGGTGATGTGAGCAGGAGCCTTGTGCAGCAAACATGCTGGCTCTGCTTAACTTCATTGCTTTTTGATGACTGGGTCTGCGGCGGGTACAAGAGTGTCCTTCAAGCTTTAGTAACAAAGCATAGGTGTTTGGTAAGCTACAGATCCAGGCTGGACACAGGAAGGACAGTGTTACCCACACCAGGGACTGCTTTCCCTACACGAAATCCTTTCTCTTACCAGCGTAGCAGCACAGAATAAAGCTTCCTGTCACTCATGGCTGTGAGAACAGACAGAACCACAAAAGTCCAAGGATTGCTATTAACAACTGCAGATACCTAGGTCCACCCAGGCTCAGGGTCATCACAGCTCCCTGATTCCTCTAGTATGCTTGCAATTACAAATGTCCCTGCACCAGAGTCAGGCAGCCAGTGCTTCTTCCCTTTAATAAAAGGCTTTAATTATACAGACATGGTTTCTATGCAGCAGACCTGCTACTGCTGCAAACTCAGGTTGCTTCTGGAGGGAAGGAGAGGCAGCTGTGTTACCAAGAGAGCACAGAGGAGAGTGGATCAGAGTTAGAAGAATTTTTAACTAATTCCTTTCTAGTTTTTTCTCCTCCTCCCTCTTCCATGCTTCCCAAACACTGCAAACAACTGGAGGTGCTGTCTGTGTGTGTGCAACTCCCCTGGTGCTCCGTGCTCATTAATTTCTACATGCACCTTCTCTCTACTGCTTTTCCAAAGCAGGAAAGGCTGAAGAAGTTAAACCCTGCATAAAGCCCCAGGTAACTTGTGAACCTCAGAGAGGAGCCGACTTTAACCCCATTTCAAAAAATCTCTCTTGGAATACTTTATTTTCCCTTTAAAACGTTACCTTGTCTCCCCCACTGTCTCCCCCTGCATCCATCATGCGTGCTCTTCTCTGTTGCTTTGTATCTTTCACCTGCCTTTTCTCAGTCCTTCAGAGCCTCTTTTCTTCCCTGTTTCCACGACTACAGGAATCCCCTGGCTTACTAATAATTTTAGCCTTTGTCTTCTGTCCTTGCCCACACAAAGGCCCTTTGCATTCTCTTAATGTCCACCTTGAATGGAATATTTCCCACAAAGTGGTCCATTAAAGCATCAGTCCATCCTTTTGAAAACACAGGATCAAAATCCAGTCACATATCGATGCCTCTGGGTAGCCTGCTGATGGCCCCAGTGGGGCTTGCAGAGGTTTACTGCACATATTTTTACCTACTTTTTATAATTAAAACCAAAGTCTCCTAAGTGGCTCGGATTAATTGCATGCCTGCTGGCAAACATTACTGTGTGTATTCTTGGCACAACCAGCTACCTTCCTTCTGCCTTTAACCCCTCTCAGAGTAGATCCTATTAAATGAGATTCAAGATCAGAAGAAAATTTTGTGATCATCTAAACCCATCTCCTGCGATCATCTGGTAATTCCTGGGTTTAAGCTGTAGAGGGCAGGGACTATCTCTTAATGTGCTTCTACAGTCCGGCACTGATCCCAACGGGAGCCTTTGGATGTGATTGCAATACAAATATTATTGATTGTACTCTCTTGCTGGCTCTTCTCCTCCCTTGCTATTTCCCCTGTCCTGCCTATTCCCCGTTCTCTTTCCTTTTCTTTTTTTCCCTAGTGTCTCCTGCAGCCGTTGTTTGTGTTACACACCCTTAACAACATTAGCTGAATGTTTGATGGATGCCTTCAATATGCTGCCTGTAGCCTTCTTGAGCTGTTTTCCAATTACACATCCCTCTTCTTAATTTCATCCATCAATCTTCTGTTCTCCATTAAAAAATAAACAAACACACATACAGAGCACAAAGCTGAGTATGATAGGGACAAAATGTTTCTTGTACTACTCTCGCTTCATGCTGCTTTGTCAGACTTCTCAGCTCCTGGGATGCAACACCATTCAGTCTCCATTTAAGCTCACGTGCTGATGCAGGGGGCATTATTCTGAAAGGATTCAGGAGAAGACAATGAGAGAAGCACACGGGGGGAAGAGCTGGATTCCCCAGAATGACGCTGAAGAGAAGCAAGATCTGGCTGAGGCTCAGACCATCGCATGTGACCAATCCCTTCATCTGTTGTTGACTAATTACCAACAGGGAACAATTTGTTACAGGCAGGACAACCCAAATGTTGAGAGAGGGATAATGATTCCAGGTTGGAAAATGACCCAGGCAGTGACTTTCTCCCTGAGTTGCAGAGTGTTTGAAAGGACATGCTGGGTGAATGGGACAAAGGTGAAAGTTAGGGAGAGATGCAGCTGACTGGGGATTATAAGACTGACACATTCCAGTGCCTCTGATCTTCCTGCAGCCCTGTTGAGAAGCTGCTCAATTTACATCCTCTTTGATAACTCAGAAATGGTTAGGATCACATGGGGTTTGGTAGTTCTCTTCTGAGGTTTTGGTTCTGCCCTCTGCCTGTCTGATCCAGAATGAGAACCACACCTTTTTGAAAAGTTTGCTCTGCAAGAAAGGTGATTTTCCAGCCTCTGGTTCAGGGCAGCCGGCCTGTCTGAGCAAGGCTTACAAAACTCTGAATGCTGGACCAAGCCCCGTCCCAGGACTGTATGGCTCTAGTCGGAGACACAGGCTCTAAAGATCATTACCTTCCCAGAGGGACAAATTTCACAGCTCAAACCGTCCTTTGGGAACATCCTGCCATCCAGTGTAATGATTTTCTAGGCAAGCACCCAAAGCAAACTAGTCTCAGGTAACAGAGCCAAAAGTTTCAAGAATGACTCCCTAATCTTGGTTTGAGCCATGTTTGCAAGCCTACTGTTCTGTGTGTACCCTGGGAGGAGACAGGTGTGGAGAGGGGAGGAGAGAGGGGTGTGAGGGGCAGGGCTGGAGCAGACCTGCAGGTAGCTGCAGATTACTCTTAATTTCACACACCAAAGCTGTCAGCAGGGTTTTTGGTTTGTTTTGCCTGCATTTTGCTGCCTCTCTCCACCAGCCCCTAGCCACCTTGACGAAGTCCATGCAGATTTCATGAGTTCCCTAACTCCCGGTGTGGGAGATGTGATACTGAAGGCAGAGCAGGGAGCTTTCAATTATTGATGAGAGCGACCTCTCTTTAAACAAGGAATGCATAATTCATGGCAGCGCTGGTATTTGTGGTGAGCAGCACCGGCTCAGTCTCTGCCTTGCTGAAATGCACAGGAAGCTGCTGTCCCCTCTCCCCCCATTCCCTCGGGCCCATCAGAGCCTTCAGCCAAAACTACAATAGTGCTAAAAACTGAGACAGGCCAAGATGCTGCGGCGCTTCCCCTCACCAGGCAGCTGCCTGCCTGTTTGAGATGTGCACGATAAAGTGAGAGGATGGATTCAAGGAACCACAGAAGTGGGTGGAATGGGCTATTGCTCTGGGATAAGCAGGGGTAATTACTGTGCAAACATAGCCAAACCAGGGCATTTCTCAGTAGCGAGACTCCTCCGACCCCCAGACAGGTCTTCAGGAATGGCATCGGCATCATTGTAGGACAGAAAGGACAGGCTAGATCTAAAGGACAATGCCTGAGGGTTCACATCCAGCTGTGTTTCTTGTGGGGGTGGGAAAGAGGAGGGGAAAAGGGAGATTTGGTTTTCTGTTCAGTAACTAGCAATTTCTCCCCTAAACTCTGCTGGAACTGGGTGACTGAAAAGCAAAGGGAAAAAAAGAAGAAGCAGTTTTTCCAGGAAGGGAAATGTTAATCATAGAATCATGGACTGTTTTGGATTGGAAGGGACCTTAAGGATCATCTAGTTCCAACCCCTCTGCTGTGGGTGGGGATACCTTCCACTAGACCAGGTTTCTCAAAGCCCCATCCAACCTTGCCTTGAACACTTCCAGGCATGGGCTATCCCCAACATCTCTGGGCAACCTGGGCCAGTGTCTCTTCACCCTCAAAGTGAAGAATGTCTTCCTAATATTTAAGCTAAACCTACCTTCTTTCAATTTGAACCCATTCTCCCTTATTCTTTCATTATATGCCTTTGTAAAAAGTCCCTCTCCAGCTCTCTTGTAGACCCTTTTCAGTATTTGAAGGTGCTCTAAGGTCTCCCCAGAGCCTTCTCTTCTCCAGGCTGAACAGCCCCAACTCTTTCAGCCTGTCTTCGTAGGAGAGGTGGACGAAACAGGGAAGAGAAAGGCTCTGTCCTAAACCCACAACTGGGATCTTGACCTCCCAGTAGCCCAGGGAATAGCAGGAGGCTGCAGTTCTGTCCCAAGGTGTAAGAGTGCTCTTCTGCTGGGGATTTTAATCGTCCCTCTGCTGCAGACCTGGTGAATGGCTGCAGGCAAATGACACCTGCAATCTGAATGAGGTGAGCACTCCCCTAGTGCTCATGTGGATGGAAGGCAAAGGAAAATTAACCAAGTCCCCTGGAGAGACAAAACACAGGGAACTACAAATAATAAAACAATACAGGGAAGGATGGCCAGGTCAGGAAGAGCAGAACTACCAGCAGCTATGTAGTTTCAAGGCTCAGCCCCATCACTACTCTGTCCCTTGGTGTGCAGGCTCCTGTGGGGACAACTTCCCCAGGAAGTGAGTCACTCCCAATGAAACAGCCGCCCTTCCCAAGCCCCGGTGCCTTTTCCTCAGATGCAAAGAAAGGCTTTATCCTCTCCTGCCAGCTCTGATCCCTCCACCATATGGGAGCACAGTTACTTCAGCCCAAAAACCAGGCTTGTCCCTCAGGAATACACCATGCACAACCCCCATCCCTCCACTGCCCACATGAAGCCGTGTTGAGCATTCCTCAAAGCTTGGTCTGTAAACAGCTTGACACAGCCCCTTCCCGAAGAGCGTCCTTGTCCTAGACATGTGGCTTGTGTGTGGGAGCATGGAGTGAAGGAGGGTGATGCTTTATACAGGGCTTTCTTCCAAGTCAAAAAAAAAAAGGAAAAAAAAAACCAAAAAACCAACAGAAAACAAAAAAGAAACTTTGAAGGAGCTAATTAAATCTGCTGGCTAGGTCCCACAGGAACCAATACTTTAGAGACAGCACGTGGCTCAGCCTGCTATCCCCAGGTAGATCAAGGGTATCCAGGCACTATCTAGCCTATCAGCAGGAATGGAGATAACCCAGTTTGAATACAGACTACACCTTGAACTTGGCTGCAAAGCCCGTCCTTGCAGGGAGCCTTCCAGAGCCTGAAAAAGGAGGTCTAAGCCAGGCTACTTTTAATCAGCCCATACCCAAATGTCCTTCACAATTGATCCATACAACCTGTCACCGCATTCCTGCCCCCTCAGCACTGGTGAGGGTGGGCTGTGACTCAGAGGGACACAGCCCTCTGTCCTGTCACAATTTCCCTGCACTGCAGAGCCGTAATCCAGGGGTGCCAGAAATACCCAGAGAAAGATTAGCAGCTCAGGCCCAAAGAGAAGCAGGCGGTACCAGATGTCTCCTGAGAAAGCTAGCTCTCTCCTGAGAGACCTCTAAGCTTGGAGTTATCCTCTCTTGAAAGGGAAGTCAGGGGCTTATTCAAATGTCAGCTTCTCTTCCCTGCTGCTGAGCTCTAGCAGAACTGAGGTCCTTTTTAGATGCTGATGACTATTACAGAATAATAATTCCAAACGTATCAGCATGAATCAGCCCAATATCTGCAATAGCCAACAAAAAAATGCTTTTTTTTTTCCCAAGGAGGCAAAATAATTCTAAGGAAGCAAAAACAATAGCGGGTTGTTCCAAAGTTTCTATATATTCATTCAGAACTTTCCCTACTGAGTTAACAGCTGATGCCTGTTCAGCAGGAGTGGGAGCTGTCATTTTACAGCTTTCTTACAAAAGCAGAAAGGAAAAACCCATAGTATTTCCTTCCAGAACATTTTCAAAGATGGACAGGAATTACTTTTTCAGAGAAAAAGGCATTAGGCATTATTTGATGGATAATTACATTTCACAGGTGCTTGTTATGGGGGGAAAAAATCACATTGATCACGAGCTCCTTGTACAGATATGGGGCCCAAAGGCCAATGCTGTTCCTCTGGTAGCAGCCAGGATGCAGAGACAGGCTTTGATCTCAGCTATGTGTCAATATGACATCAAATACAGACCTCCAGAGGAACATGCTATCACTAATGCACACTCTTGATTGATTCACACAGCTTGTTTTCCTCCTGCTTTCAAAGGCGATGTTGAAATGCTCTTCCCTGCTGGACTTCCCTGTTACTCCTAGGGAGGGCAAAAGGAAGCAAAGGAGAAACTGCTTTGGCTGAAATCACAGTGCAAATGAGTGGGGCAGCAGTTCAGTTATGCCATTTAAAACACCAGTGTAGCTAAATATGTCTACTGTCTTCCCAAAACCTGTGGAAATACTGGCATTTTAATGGTTACATGTGTGTGCTGGCCCCCTGAAGAATCAGAGCCCTGATCTGTTACTGCATGCAAAGAACTGTGAGCAGAGAATGAGTGCAGTGTAAAAGCAAGAATCCCCCCGAGTTTTTCTTTGGGAATGCTGGCTGAATTATGTGATCAATAAAAGCATCGTGCAAACAGCAACTTTGTGTGGAATGTTCTTGTGGGTGGCTGCTCCATAGAGATTAAGATGGAGAGGACACTGGACAGCACTGATGCCACATCATGCAGGTCTTAGTTGTGTGAGGTTAGAGAGGAGAAACACCACTCTGGTCTCTTTGATGGACATTTTTGCTGTTGCAGCTCTCTGAGTTGTGTGAAATACGCTCACTTTGTAACTAGCTGGGACGGTCCAAAATGCTAATTCTGATTTCTTCCTCCAAATAAATCATCAGCACTCATTATATTTGCCACTTGCTGTGCAGCATCCAAGTGTCATGCAGACACTTTTAGAAACAAATGTAGACTGGATAAATTGGCACCTAGAGAATTGTCTTTTGCAATAGATATACGTTATGGTCCGCTGCTTGATTTGTACCTTAAATGTACCTTAAATGCCACAGCTGATCTGTATAGCTTGGGCTTGATGAAAAGAAACACTAGAATGAAAATTAGAGTCAGCAGAGAGTGTTTATTTTCCTTCCTTCTGCATGTGAAATAAAAATGGAAGAAGAGAGCAAAAGAAAGAGGGGGCAGGAGACTGATGGTCAGTGTCCTGCTAGGACTGTCCTGCTGTCCTTCCCTGTCATAACAGGGAAGCTGTTGACTCTGGACCACAGGCAGGCCACATTCAAATTATGTGCCAAAGTGTTTGAGATCAAGAGACACATATGCAATTCCCACCTTCTGGGAACGCCAGGGGAGCAATATCTAACTTGGGCACTGGCAGCAGCTGCCAGAATATATCTCTGCATCATGATCAGAGTAAGATTTATTTTGTAGACAAAGTAGGCAGTGGATGCATTTGGGTGAACAGGTGGAGCTAAGGAGTAGCAAAAGTCAAATGCCCCTTTCTAACAACAATCCAAGCCTACCAGAAAAAAAAAGATGTGGGTTTTGGTTTATGTTCTCCCGTGTCTTGCACAGTTAAAATGGAAGAGTCTGTTGGGAAGGCAGAGGAGGCTGTGAGGGAATTGAGGGCAGACAAGCTCACAGCATGAGAAACAAACTGCTCTCTCTCTTAGAGTGCGTGGGGCCTGCCATAGAGCTTGCTTGTATAGGGATTGCTCTCTGCCATGCTCCTTAATTGCACATGAAAGCAGCCTGGTCTGAAAGTCATCTTTGCATGCAGTGTTTATAAACCTTCCCTTGGGAGGGAGGTCAGCCTGTGCTGTATTGTACTCATGGGCTTATCTGTGAAGTTGCGTGCTTCAGGCTGCCCTAGGCCTGGATGCAAAACAGGGTTGATATTACCCCCAGGCTGGTGAGTTGCCTGCTCTATCCGTTTCTTGTGATTGGAGTACTGTCTTTGCACAAATAAAACCATGATAACCCTGGCAGATGTGTCTCCCCAGCTCTTACACCTCTGCACTTGGGGTGCTGGGCAGTGCTGTCCTTCCTACCTTACTTCCACCTTCATGGGCTGCCAGTTGGCCTTGGACAGAATAATTGATGAATAGATACTTCTGGCTGGAGAGAAAAATGAACTAGGCTTTTTCTGAACCCTTCTCTGCAGTTTGAGAGCCCTTGGAGTTTCAAAGGCAGACCAAGCTGGCCTGGAAGATCAGGGCAGACAAAGAGTGATTTCTTGATAAAACCAGAAATGGGCTGCTGCCGTAAACCTGAGAGGTAGATATGAATTTCTCCTGATTCTGGGGGTGAATCTGGCTCCCTCCTTGTGCTTGGGGAAGAAAAATTCTCTCTGGTTATGAGGACATTTGTGGAGGTCAACAAGCCAGGCTGGGTATTCCTAGGTTCACACATGCACATGTGAACTGTATCTATCCATTACCAGCTCTGCAGAAAATACCCATAAAGGGCCAGAAACAGTTACTAGGCAGAGGAAACATCGAAAACCTGCTTGGCTAGGACAAAGTAGGAAACTGGATTTTTGCTTCTGCTGCTGTAACTAATTTCTAGGCCATTTATGTTTGTTCTGGTGCTCAGGTTAGGACCCATGTTTGGGTTAGGAAAGAAACACTTGGTATCAGATTTTATCAGTCCGGTAAGTGCAATGCAGAAGGGAGTATACAACAGCAGAAGTCTTGCCTAGTGACTATTTTGCACCAGTGTTTAACAGTTCGAGGACTTGGTTTGACTTCAAGAGAGCTACAATCCAAGTGTGGCTTGGCATGTCTTGATGGACCATGAATAAAACTTGCTGAGATGGCAGCTTATCTACCACTGAACAGGGGCTGGTGTTGACAGAAGAGCCTCAAGCATCCTCTGCAGCAACCAGAAGAGGCTGCTAGGTGGGATAAAGTGTGCAGAGTTTGTCTAGCAGGCTAATATGACTAGGAGCACAAGTGGTCATGATACAGGAACAGTGTTGAATTTATTCTCAAAAGGGGGACAAGAGAAGACAACTCCATGCATAAAGGCTCTTTGAGGTGGTAAGAGCAATTTTAAATTATCCTTTCCCAAAGGATCCTTTGGGGCAAACTATATTCACCCCTAAAAGTCTTAACACAGAGGTCAGCAGTGATGATCTTAGCAAAATGCTTATCAGTGTCCTGTGACTTCCCTTGTAATGGAGCTGCTGATGCATATCGAGTAGTAAGAGATTTGTTGTGTTTTCCTTAATGCTCCAAGAGTCCTATTCTAACATGGAAGTTAGAAACCTCACTTTGGCTGTAAAAAAAGCTCCTGTTGTAATTGGATAACATGCTGCTGAGCACTGGAGGTTTGAGGAAAACAGGAAACAGTATGAGAGTTGCTAACCAGAATGGCTACTGGGATTACTGGAGGAGCTATGGAGAAGCCTGTGGGCTGCTGCAGTTCAAGAGGTGCTGGTATCCCATGCTGGAGGGCAGACATATGAGTTAAGGCAGAGCAGGGGGCTGGATTGAAGAGGATACCTGAAATATCTAATTGTTCACAAAACAGAGGCCATAAGAGGTTGGTGGGAGTAGGACGGAGGGGGTGGTTCCAAGGGCAAAAAGAAAACAAAAACAGGCTGGGGGAGCAATGTTGGCCAGGCTGAGATCTGCCACTTAATAACACTTGACAAAATGCAAATAATTTCTCCTTCCTAAAGATCTGCTAGGGGATGCCTCAGCTATCTGGGGTCAGTGATTAACACTCCTACCTCCTTTCCTATTGCTCCACAGAGATGAGGAGCTGGCACACGTCTGAGGGAGGAAAGAAACTTGCTGTGGACCGTGGAGCAGGATTTGCCAGCTTGCCTCTGACTGCCCAGCCCAGCCCTGAGATACAGCTCAGCCGGGCTCGTATTTGACTTCAGCAGACACTGCTTGTGGGCTTTGTAGAGGTGCACAGGGATAATCAGGATTTGGTTTCTGTTTGCTTGCTAATGTCAGCCCCTGCTGTGAGATTTGGATGTTTTTGAGGATTCTGTATTAGCTTTAATGATTAAAAAATTATTTCAGTGCTTACTGAAGAAGATGCATGGTCTATCATTGAAGCTGCTTAGCAACAGGACTCATTAAGACACGTATTAGTACAGAAAGATACCCTTGCCCCAGCGCCCTCTTGGAATGACTATCCACTCATCTAAACAAGATAAAGGTCTTTGCTGGCCTCCTCTGAGGCCAGAGGATAAAGCAGTCAACTGTGAAACAAGATTTCTTGGTTCTTTTTCTGGCTTCAACTATGCGTCAGTATGTGGATCTGGGCAAATCATTTCACCTGCTTCAGTGCCTCAGTTCCCCCACAGGTAAGATAAGCACAACAACGTATAAGCACTCTGGGGAAATGACTTTCAAGTGCCTAAGCTCATTAGAGAAAAAACAACCAGTGCAGTGAATAAAACTGTCTCAGCCCCTTGCTGCTAGTTTGTACTAACCACACGGTTCACTTTGTCCTCCTGAAGCCCCACATACAGTTAGCTAATTACAGGGCAGAAAAAAGATCTTCTCCTAGCTCCTTACCACCTGGTGGTAGCCAAGCACAGATGTTAAAACTTGTCATTTGGCTCAAAAGAATTAATTTTAGGCAAAGCATTTCTGGTTATCCTTCAAGGAAGGAAAGGGTCTGCCAGTTCCGGGGCAGAATCTAATTTTGTGCGCAGGAACACTGTTAAATACCACGTCTGAGAGGAGAACAGTAATACTTTGTGTTTTATTCCCAGAGTCATTCACTGAATCTCTCAGGCAGCAGCATTCTTAAGAGGGAAAACTGCAGTGGGGTGGAGGAAGCAGGTGGAAGAGCAGACATTTCAGTCCACGGTGAAAAAGCTGAAGCATTCCTGACTCTTTGGCTTACATGCAGGACATTGAACTTCATACCTGGATGCACGAGCCTCGGTCACACCTTAGCATAGGGTAAGGGTAAGGGTAAGGGATGCATAAATGGAAGGAAGACAAGAGAAGAAAAACGGGTGTAGGTGAGAAACTAAGGTGTGACTGAATGTGATTCCTGAGGAAAGGAGAGGGAACAGAAGAAATGAGGTTAATGGGAATGCGAAAGTGGGAGAAGGGAGGAGGAGGAAGGAACAAGGGTGAGGGAGCAGGAGACCAAGTGGGACAGCGAGCAGGAGGCACAGTCAAATCATCTGAGCTCTCTCTGAAGAGATTGCCTATTTTATTTTTGCCCTTTTTTTGTGTGTGATCTTGCCTTAAAATTGCAGGAATGTGGCGGCACAGCACTGGCGCTCTGATTTATTAATTCCATCCCGTCCCACAAGCCCATAAAACAAAAGCATCTGTGTTTGCTCAAGAGAAAACCATGAAGGGCCTCATTCACGTCAGAGGTGGAGAGAGAAGCTGGCAGATACAGGAAAGTCATCGTCTCCTCCTTCCTTTTCACCTTTGTGTGGATCTGGGCTGGGGGAAGGGCCTCGGGAATGAAGGATCCAGGGGATGAGGTATCAGCAGGGAGAAAGTTAAGATCACCCTGGCAATTCGTGCTGGAGAAAGGGGAGGGGAGACACAATGAACACAACAGGCTGGACCAGTGAGGAAGGCACCCCAGCACAGCAGAGGAGACAAGATCCCTTGCTGCCACCCAGGCTCACCCAGCACTGGTCTCTGAAATGGCACTTGGTGCAGTATTACCTCAATGAATGTCAGCCCTGTTGCTGTGGTCACAGTCAGGGCTTTCATGAAGCCCAGCACTCTTGCCTGACCCATAGCTATGGACATAACCATAATAATAAATTAAATCTGCCAGTCATAGGAGAAATACCCCTTTACAGCTGTTTTTAGCTTTCAGAATGAGGGAGGGTCAGGGCAAGATGAATGTTAACTCTCCTACTTTAACAACTGGGGCATGAAGGGGGAGAGGAGCCAGCAACCTCTACTCCTGCCAGGCAAGGATCAACTGTGCTGTTTCTATCAAGAGGCACTGGGAGATTTTTGCTGGGAGCAGAGGACTTTGCTAAAACCCTGCCCTTAAGGACAGTGTCTTTAGAAGCCAGGGTGCCCTGCAATGCCCCAGGGAAGGCAGGGTCTGCAAGTTACTGCTGCCTGCCTGGCCCTTGGCTTTTCCTCCAAGTTCTCCCACACAAGGATTGCTGAGGAGCAATCCTGCTTTGCTTAGCAAATCACAGTTCCCATGTGCCCTGTACTCCCACACACAGACCCACCGTGAACTTACAGAACGAGACAACATTGCTGCTCTAAAATCTTCTATCCAGAGCTGAGATTGCCCGACTGCTAACCCTGTTCAGCTCCAAGTAATCCCAGCACTTTGCTTGGCTAGAGGTTGGCTGTACTGGGAATAAATGCCCTTGCTCTCACTGACAAGGGGTAACATCCAAAGAAAACCATTTCCTTTCGTAATGCAGCATTATTCATAGACCATCACCACACAAAGTTGCCAGGATGCTGGCGGTCTGCTAAAATCCACAACACAGGCAGGGGAAGTGGCAGCGTAAGCACCACTGGACCAGCTCAAATCTCCACAGAAGTTAACCTGAACCCAGTCCAGCTGACAAAACCCAAACCTACAAGAGCAAAGTGTCAGCACACAGGCTGGAAAACACAAATTTTTTGCTTCTGCCTGGAAATTAAAATACGCCCCAGCAATCTTCACTTGAACATAGCCTGTATCTTTTTGTCCTTTGTCTCTTACATTGATCGCTGTTGTGGGTTTTGGAAGGTATAAGAAATCCTGTGTTAGAGGATGTGAGAGGTTCAACCCTGAAGACTTAGATCTATTTCAAGTGGACTGCCCTGTCCAGTGATGAACAACCTACCATCCATCAAAATCTCTCCTCTTCCTGAATCTTACACTCAGCACCAGCAGCATCTTGTAGCACAGAGTTCCTTATGTCACAATGCACAGCATGGGAAAATGCTTACTTTTATCATCAAATTGCTACCTTTCATGTTTTCCTGAATGCAGTCCAGTTCCTCTGCTGGGAAAAGCCCTGTAGAGAAGCATTCATTTTCCCTCTTCTATGTTGTTGATTGCTTTGTTTTTCACCCCAATGTCCCTCCTCATGTGTCTTCCTGAGCTAACTAACCCCATCTGAAGGAATCTCTCTATGTGCACCAGGCATTGGAGGCATTACCTGATCAGAGTAGGGATGAACAGCAAACAAAATCTGAAGGTCCCTGTGCTGGAGCTGTGGATCCCAGTTCTGTGTCTCAGACCTGGGGAGCTGTGTCTCACGAGGAAACTTAGTTCCCGTTTTATAAATCTCAGGAATCTGCAGAGTGCAATGTTTTCATCTCAGGCAGAAAGATGTCAGACAGCCCCCCACACTGCGTGGTGGAGGAAGCCAACAAGGCAGTTGATTGAACACTTGGGAACATTGGCAAAGTAGATAAATTCGAGCTTTTAAGAAAGGCCTTCGGGAGCACTAATGTCACATGAGAGCAAGCTAGAAGAGACTTCAAGCTCTTAATTATGAGCCTGCACAGCCTAAAACAGCATGAAAGATTAAAGGACCAAGTTTTTATAAGTGTTCTGACCATGGGTTGAGGGGCGGTTTGGAGACGTACCCCAGCCTGGAGGAATCAGGGGGGTCTGACCAGTGTCCCTTTCAAAGAACTGGCCTTAGGCAGTCGTGCATGCCCCGGAGATGAGGGTGCTGACAGCCACAGGTCTCGTCCATGCCCTGTATTTATTAGTCTTTTGTAGTACTGGTAGATTTTAAATCACAGTCCTGTTAGGCTGAGCTGCTTCCCAGCAAGTGCTTCACAGAGACGCAGGGGCCTCTCGCCTGTGAGACAGATGATCTGGGCCTGTCTCAGCTCTGACGCGATGAGCTGCAGTGTCTCCCTTGTAAAAGAGGGGGTAGTCATCCTGACAAACAGCTCTGTATGTGGGCAAGGAGTGCTCTTAATCACATATGTGGAGTACTTGGAGATCTCGGGATGAGAAGCGGTGCAGAAAAGCATAATGCTTATTATTAGGCAGAAAGGCTGGGAGCAAAAAGGGCAGAGTGATTTTAGACTTCTCCAGGGCCCTGGAGGTGTGTGGGACCTGGATTCCAGTCTGGCTTATTACCTCCTTTTTAGTCTTCTTCTTTTATTAGGAACAATTAGATATGAGGAGGAAGGGGACAGATATCATCTTTCCTGTGTACATCCTGCAGAATAATTGCGGCACTTTCCCAGAGCAATTTTGCATGCTCAGTAAAGGGCATCTTTGAAGCCTATCAAATATCTCATCCCTTGTAGGCATACATATGAAGGCTTGCAGCACACGTCTTTATTGCTCCCAAATATTGCGAACAGGAAAGACCACCGAAAGTGCTCAAGGAGAGGAAGAAGAGGCCTCAGAAGTAGTTCCAGGAGGTGGATGGAGTTGTGGGGTGGTTTCTTAAGGCTAGGACAGGAATATTGCCTCCCGAGGCATTGGAGGAAAGCAGGAGGTGACTGTGCCTGCAGCACCAACACCCTGGGAGAGAGGGGGGCAGCTGAGACTGGAGTTATGAAGGCACTGAGAAACACAGGGACGTGTAGAGCACTGCCACTGGAAGGTGATTACCGTGGTGAAGAGGGGAGGAAAGCCATCCAGAGGTAGAGCTGGAGTGAATCCAATCCAGGCTCCTGCCAGCAAGCTGCCTGCTAGGTACAACTTTGATCTCGGACACTAAGGACATCTCCTGGTGATGCCATGATGATTTTTTGCTTTTCTTTTATACCCCTCTTATATACCCTTTTATATAGCTTTTATATATCCTCAGTGCTTTTAGCCCACATACTTGTAATTTCTTAAGTTTGATAACTTAGCTGAGACCTGATGTTCCATTAAGCCAAGAGACCAAACATCCTGAAGGTCCTGCATCTGGGGGTCAGAAAGCCCCAGACACCAAGGTCCTCTCCAGAACACATTCTGTAAACTGAGATAGGCCCATCCAGGGGGGAACCCTTCAGAATGGGGGGGTTCATTTCAGCCTGTCATTGGGGAGTCTCTGATAGATATGCTAATTTGCAAAGCCTTAACTGTATTGTGTGTGGGCATTTTCAGTGTGTGTGTTTTCTCGGCGCATTCCACCTGGGCGAAGAGTGCACCTTTAAGGATCCTTAAAATAAATACTGAGGTAAACCCCCTTCTCCCTCTTAACTGTGTTTGGCTCTGATTTTAAGACCAGGGCAAGGCAACACTGGCCTGCTGCTGAAGCAGAGGAAAGTTCCCTGCCAGAAAGCACCTTTACCAATGCTTCATAGACAAGAAGAAAGGATGCTAGGTACACAGGGGACACAGCCTTGAGCTGTCCAGTACAACCTTGGACACTCGGCAGGGAAGATGTCATTAGAGAACACAGGCACTAGGCACAAAAACGTTCCCAAACCACGGAAAGAATAAGAATTTAAGGGCTGTACATTGTGGAAGTGTTTTCTCTCTTGCGTACATTTAGCTGCTGTATAGCTCTGTACAGCTCCCTAGGCAACAGTCTTCCCAAATGACACTGTAACAAAGCCCAAAGGTGCGGGAGCTTCCCTCATTAAAACCCTTGTCGTGGGAGCAAGTGTCCTCAGCCCAACTGCTTTGCTTTCTATCCCGTGGCTGTTAAAGTGTCTTGCAAGCCTGGCTGAGGCCCTTTGTTGTAAAGGTGGCTGCATCTCAGCTGTGCTCTGTGTCAGCCGGTTGAATTGCTTTGGGATTGCAAGGTTGCCTAGATTATTTCTCTACTATTATTATTATTATTATTATTATTATTATTATTATTATTATTATTATTATTATTACAATTACTACAAATCTTTACTTTTATTTTTGACACTGAAAGTGTCAAAGAAGAGCTTTAACTTGATCTCATCAGATTCCTGAAACACCCGATACGACGTGTTAGCTGCACATCTACCTCTGTACATTAACTGCTCTGCGGAGCCTTAATTCAATGCAGACTGGAGTACCCTGAAAGCAATACCGAAGTCACTCCTGGGAGGGGGGCAGGGAGGAAGGGAGGGCAGCAATCACAGTCACGGAGCTCCTGGCCTCACACCGGGCAGCCGCAGCGTGCGCTCAGCCACTGGCGCTCACGCTCGGTCTGTATCCCAGGTGTGCCTGCCAACAGACAGCTTCCAGGAAACCACGGAGGCAGGCACCATCCAAAAGTGATCAAGCCCCCACATCCTGCTTCAGGGCACAGAGAAAAGGGGATTGACAGCATGCACGGCTGCAAACAGATGTGACACAGGCTGTCACACACAGCTCTGCCAGTGGCCTCCTCCTGCCCTGTAACCCTCTCTGTTGCCTGACACTGAGGTCCCCATAATCTCCCACGAGAAATTTTGTTTTGGAGTAATGATGGCCTCCCTCGTGTGAGGTTCCTATCCTGCTGTCTCTGTGCACCTGTCTCTCAGCCTGTGGAAGTGCTATATGGCCCCTGTTCCTAGTCCTGTCTGAGACTCGTGAGGTCAATGCCTTGCACTTCTGCTGGCTGTCCAGAGGTGCAAGGCATGAACCTCCCCACACATTTTTCCCTTTCTGCACCTGATGAGATTTAAGCCCAAGCAGAAGTAGGTGATCAGACTAACGTGTGAAGCTGCTGTACCCTGCTACACTCTCTGCATATGTGCCTTGCTCAAGGAAGCCTCCTCTGGGTCCAAAGAATGAGCTGAAAGCACCTGCAGAGACTGCATCATTCACTCTCCCCCACTCACTTGCTGAGCTGTGTGGACTTCAAGTTGTTGGACAGGTATTTATACCTTGTCATTATTGCTCTGCTACAGTGATGCTTGGTGCTGCCCTGCTGATTCCAGCACCCCTTCTCTCCAGCTGCACAGAAATTGCCCCTTGGCAGGTTTCCCTAAGGAGTTACTGAGGAACTGGCTGCTTCTCTCCAGATTTGCAGCACCTTGAGGGGTTTCTCTCTGTCACGCACTAGCTGCTGAGCCTCCCCCTCCTCTCCCCTGGCCCGAGGCTGGATGGGCGAGTGGCTGGAGCGGGAGGCTGAAAAAAAGTACTTTCCAACTCACCTAGCGACATCCACCCCAAACTGCTCCAGAAAACCAGCAAGTGCATCCCTCGGCAGACGCCCGTGTGCCAGGCAGGGGTAGAAACGGGCAGAACCCTTCCCCTGACCTCCTGCTCTTGCCCTCTCCCAATCCACTTCTCCAGAGCCCCTCATAGGGACGCCCACTTGGGGTCGGTTCCCAGCGACGCTACCTGTGCCTGCAGACAAACCCCGTCGCCCTTCTGTAGTTTGGCTTCTCCGGTATTTGTCACCAAGAGGAGCAGTAAAACCTCTCCAGGAGCAGCGGCGTGCCCGGGACCCGCGTTTGGGTACCCTTCCTAGGAGATCCCGGCGGCGAGATTCCCGGGTGGACACACACCAGGAATGGGGGCATCTCCCCACACCTGGAAAATTCCAACCTGGGAGAGGGATGTCGCTCCTCCGGAAGGTGTCCGGACCAAGGTGTGGGGGGGTGCAAGGAGAGGGGCTCCCCGTGAAGCGCGGAGCCGGTTCGGGCGCTGAGCAGGGTTGAAGTTCGGGGATACAGCTGCCGGTCGCCGGGCAGGGCACCCCTCCAGCGCCAAGCGCCGGGGGACCGCAAGGTCACCGCTGTATCCCCGGCGCTGCTCCCACCCCCAAAGCTCCGGTGCCCGAGCGCGGGGTCTCCCGCTTACCTGGCGAGATGGGCCGGTCACGGCGGAGACGCCGGGGCGCCGGTCGCGGGGCGGCACCGCGCCGGGGGCAGCCGGGGGAGCATCGCCCGCCGCCGGGCGGAGGCGTGTCCTCCCTGCGCCCTGTGAACGGCACCGGGACCGGCACCGGGACCGGCCCGTCGGCGCTGCCGGCGGATGGCGGCGCCCGCCTTCAGACGGCGCCGGCGATGCGGCTACGCGCGGCGCGGAGCCGATTTAAGGCCACCCCGTGCCGGGGGTGGGGGGAGCGCCGAGGGCCGCCCGCAGCGGCTCCTGCGCGCCGCGCATCCCGCGGGGCCACCTTAAGCGGGGAAGGGGTGAGCGCGGAGCCAGCGAGGGGGGAAGGAGCGGAGAGGAGGCGACCCGAGCCGGGAAAAGGGGGAAAGGCGAGCGGGGCCGGGCGCGGCCGCAGCGCTGCCCCCGCCGCCCGCAGCGGGGCCGGACACCCTCGAAGGGGGAGGGTTCCATGCCCCGAGCCGGCCGCTGCTCTTCCCGCCGAAGGCGAGGGGCCGGGATTTTGTTTTTGCCCGTCCCGGGGGGTCTCGCTTTGCTGCTGACCGGGTGCTGGTGTGATTTCCCGCTCCGGCTGCTTCAAGAAAGAGCCACCTGCCATGGCTACAGCCCGTGCGGGTTGGCTATCGATAAGGCAACCTCGGGGTCACAGCCCAAAGCCAGCGGCCACAGTGCTTCTGATATTTGGTCGCCCCGCTTGCTGCTTGATGCGCACATCGCCACTGCGTGCCTCAGTTTCCCTGAGGTGGATGATGGTGATGTTGGTGCAACCGCTTCCCACTGCAGCAGCAGCTGGACCATTCCTTGCTCTGGCCACATGAACAGCCACAGCCAATGCTTTGTCTGGCGGCCTCTGCCTCGGAGCAGGTTAAGAGGGAGCAAAAGACCAGCCCGCTTCAGTTTTCCCCTACCTGCCTCCCTTAGGAGCTATCTCTCGGCCATAATAAAGTCACCACGCTGCTTGAAGGGGGGTGTCAGAAGCAGCTCTTCCTTCAGCCTCCCAGCTGGCGCTGGATGCACAGAGGGCAGAAGTGAGGGCTGTCACACCTCAGCCCTGCTGTAGGAGGCTTCTCCTTGCACTGGGCTGCTCAGCGCACGTCTATCCCTCCCTTACCCTTCTGAGGGTTGTGACTGCCATTTTCCAGGAGTTTCTCCTGAAGAGGTTTCAGCAAAACAGCTCTCAGCAAACCATGAGGCACAGAAGGTAGCACAGTCCCAGGCTCAGGTAGGGACTTGTTGATCAAGTTGGGCTTCAGGTAACAAAGCTCCTGCCGTGGGATGCAGTAAGCAGTGCAAAATATTTTGAGATCCTTGGCTGGGAAGTGCTCTCGGAGAAGACCAAGAGAAGTCTGTCTTCTCAGGTTAGCTGTCAGGTCTTGGCCATGTTTCTTTCTGGAGCAGGCATTGCGGAAAACACCTTGGAAAGAAAGACATCAAGTGACATTTTACAGCCCCAATGACATTTACAACGTGGAACACAGAGCCAAACCCAACACAGGCAAAGCAGCAGGCCAGTGCCAGTGCCTTTGCTCACCTGCTTCTCCCTTTGCCAAGGGGACATTCCGAGCAGATGTGTTCAGTGCCCAGCAGGACTATGACTGTGCTCACCACTGCTGTGCTTATGGCTGTGTCCTTCTGCACCTCTCCCCCAGCTAGGGCAGGGCACAAAGTGCTGCTCTTCACCAAGTGTATTGAGGGCTGGCACTAGTCTGCCCTGGCATCCCAGGCTGCCCTTAATGGGAGCCAGCCATCCATCCATCCATCCATCCATCCATCCATCCATCCATCCATCCATCCATCCATCCATCCATCCATCCATCCATCCATCCATCCATCCATCCATCCATCCATCCATCCATCCATCCATCCATCCATCCATCCATCCATCCATCCATCCATCCATCCATCCATCCATCCATCCATCCATCCATCCATCCATCCATCCATCCATCCATCCATCCATCCATCCATCCATCCATCCATCCATCCATCCATCCATCCATCCATCCATCCNCCTCAGTGTTGGAGGCATGAAGTCCCCAGGTTGTACGCTCAGCCCAGAAGGGTTCTGTGTGCTCATGGATGAAAGCCAGCGTGTGGGTGTCAGGAAGTGGTGAGATGCTTCCCCACAGATGGCTCAGCAGAAGCCTGAATTCCTCTTGCACTACCGGCAGAAGCACTACCCTGCTCCAAGGATGAGTTAGCTGGGTTGTTCCAGCTCTGCAGCACCTTGATTTTGGGAAAATCCACACCAAAGAAATTGATTGCCTACGCCTGCAAGGCATTGAGTCTTTCAGCATTCCCTGGGATAAGGCAGAGACTTTTATCCTCCTGTGGCTGGGGAAAGAACTTGGGGAGGAGATAATTGACTGATTATTAACCACAGACATCTTGGGTGGTTAGTGAGCTGCAGGCAGCCCTTGGGTGAACACCCTAACCCTGGGACCTCGCTAGGAGAGGTTGGTTAAGGACTTTGACTTCTGGGGTTCTCTCTGAAGTGGAGAAGCATGAGGAAGAGATCAGATCCAAGGCTGCTGGAAACTCTGGAAGCCCAAACCACTCAGGCTTTGCTTACTCATGCTCCAGGCTCTCACTTGTTATGTCCACAACCTCTGACATGGTTGTTTTGCTGCTACGCACGGAGCCACAGTTTAGTCAGGCTGTCCTGTGGTTGGGCTGGGGGGACTCAGGGTCGGCAGTGCAGGAAGATGCTTCCCCTCATCCCCCAGTCAGAGCTGGCTCCTGGCAAGTGCTGCACACTTTGGAAATGAGACTCAGTTCTGGGGCAGGTGGGTCTGTGCAGAGATATTTTTCTTGGATAGAGCATCCACAGTAGATTTATTGGAGGAGACACTGGAGTATCCAGAGTGCTACATTCTTGTTTATCCCTCCTGAAGGCAGTGGCTGGGGCAGTCTGTGTTCCTAGCCACGTGGCAGTGGGGTTGCTGCCCTGGTAAGACCTTCCTCCTTCCACTGCCACCACAGCTCTGTCCAGCACAGACATATGCAGCAATCCACACTGCAGTGCTCTGGGTGGCAGCTCTTCCCTGGCATGCTATACCTTCCCAAGCCATCTGCCCCTCTCTGCCCACACTTCCTCCACTGAAAGTACAACATGATGTGAAACTCCATAAAATCTCCATCCTGAGGTTGCCACTAAGCTAAGTGATAAGTGGTAAGTGCTTCAAGATCCTGGGAGAGATGCTGCTGGAGAGAGTAGCTTACAGTTGCAATCTGTGCACAATTTATTCCTCCAATTCGCTTTTCTTGCTTTTTCACTGCCATGCCCTAAAGGGCCTGATGCTGTGTCAGCCTTGAGGCAGACCCACAGACCACATGCCTGAATCTTGCAGCAGTAAGTCACAGGAGAGGAAACGCTGTGGAAAACGTTCCCTGACTCGTGCTGCAAAGGAAGAAGCTGTGCCGCAGCGTTGTGAGCCTCCCGAGGTCTTACTCCATCTGGGCTGAGTGGCTGCAGCTGCTCCCCACTCTCCTGACTCACCCCTCCTGTTGCAGCTCTTAGAAGCAATACATGGTACAGTGTCTGAGGCACTTCATAGGAGTGGGGGAGTGAGTTGTTCACACTTCCCACCCTTCCTTTTGACACGGGATTTGGCTGCAGGGCACCAGGGACTTTGCCGTTGTCCTCTGCTGTGGGAATGTGTGTGATGCTGTGCTGTTGGGACAGTCTATTAGCAGCTGTGCTGAGAACTTGGCTCTTCAGTGCCCTCAAGGCAGGGGAGAAGCAGAGAGCCATTGCTGATTCTCAGCTGGGATGGTGTATTTCACAAAGAAAAGATGAGGAAGAGCTGCCAGCAGGCCTGGAGAAGGCATTTAGGGGATGTGGAGTTGGGAGGGAAACCTACTGAAAAGGTCAGTCAGGAGTCATGCCCGCACCTACATGGCCTGTGAAGCATTGCTAGGTAGTGGCATCACACAGTTTCTGTAAATACAAATCTCAAAACACTGCACACACACAGTAAAGTGAGTAAAACCTTTCCTGTGAATTGGGAAGGTAAAACCTTAGCCTTTCTGCTGAGAGAGAGGATAAGCCCTGGAGAAGACAAGTCATTCCCTCAAAGTCACCCCTGAAATCCATATCTGAGGGATGCAATGAGACACCAGAGGCCTTGCCTGCCAAGCCCCTCCCTGGTCAGGCTACATACAGCCCGGCGGTATTTTCAGAGATTGCTGAGCTATCTTCTGCCTAGTCCACACCTCTGCCCCAGGACAGACCCCCTTCCCAACTCCTTTCCTCCCCAACCCTCTGGATGTGGTTAAAGAGTCATGGCAGGGATGGGGAGGGGTGTCAGGTGCATCTCTTCCAAGGTCCAAAGCTGCAGCAGAGCCTCTCTCTCTCCTCATTGTAAATCTGCCTGAGAATATGTGTGGCAGAACAAGCAGTCCTTGATCTAAAATCTGCCATCCTTTGAAGAACCTGTGCTTCAGCAAAGCAGCCAGCAGTTGCTGCCTGAAGAAGGCTGAAAAGCCACTCTGCAAAGCTCTGCAGTTTCATTTCTCTCCCCCTTGAAGCACCAGAACTGTACACTAATCAAGCTATTTCTGCTACAAGCTTGGGAGGAAAGAAAGAGAGATTGTTAGTGTTAATGCTATTTTTGAATACTTTGCAGACTCTTGAATAGGATGATGATGGGGGCCGGGTAAGGACCCAGACAGAGACAGATTGATGTGTGGTAAACACATCTGCTATTCTTCAATTGGGAGGCAGCTCTTTTGGCAGCACCACTCCAAAGGTGCAGCAAGGAGCCGCTGTGAGGGCTCTGCTCACAGCCTCCAGCAGGGCTTTGGCTTGGTGCTTCCAGTGCTCTCTGCTCCTTCCTTGGCCACCTGCAAGGCAGTGTTACTGCAGAGGGGCTTAGAGCTTGCAAGCCCTCTGGGAATCAGCTTCCAGTGGCACAGCACGTGTAAGGGTTGCTGCGTGCAGGCCAGAGCCCTCACACACCTCCTGTGTGGGGGAAGCCATTGCCTGCTTCTGCATGCACCTTGCACCCTAGGGATGGGGTCTGTCCATGGAAGGCTGGAGAGAGCCTGAGTGACTGCCCTTCCTCAGATCCTCCTGCCCACCAGCTAAAGAAATGCAGAACTAAAGAAAGTCTCAGGCTTTGGTCTCATCCCAGCAGGAGAGAATGTTCCCATGTGACAGGGAGAGAACAGGATGGGAGCAGGGAGGTGAGAAGGAGTGTTGTACTGATGGAGAAGTTTAAAGAAACCCAAGCTCAGGTGACAATTTCAGGTTGAGTTTTCCCTAATGCCAGTAGCAGGTGAGAAACTTGAAGATCTATAACCATCACCTGAAGGCAGCCAGCCCTTCTGGTCTCCCTGAACTATTGAGCTGTTTGGACAGGGGCTCCATGTGTACCCCAAAGATGGCACTTCAGCATCCTGCCCCTCTGAAAAAGTTTTGCAAAGGGAAAATATGATTTACCTTTCGATGGATTTATGACCCATTCTTTAATGTCAAGCAGAGAGCTATATCCTGATGGTTGATCTCTGTAGAATGGCTTAAAAAAGGAAGATGCTGTCTGTTAAACTGTCAGCTTAAAGAATAATTTCTATGCCGTTCTGTCAGTCTCATCCCCATTAAATTCTGTAAGGCTTTTCCATAAAGGTAAGTAACTGCTTTTTAAGAAACTAAATCTTAAGTGAGCTATCTGTTGAAAGCACAGATGGATCCTCCATCCCATTACAGTGAATCGATTCACGAGTAGTTTGAAAAGCACTGTCATAGAGACCCCGACCTGGACGAGGAGATGTTGCCACTCAACACACCCCAACCACAGCAGATCTCTCTGCCCTGCCATTCCTATCTTATTAATCTTGCATCCAGAAGGATGCGAACGGCCCCGCTTTCCACAACCGCTCTACTGACAGTGATGTCAAATCCTTTTCCCAAAAGCCTATCGTGACACGTCCTTTGTCTGTTCCTTCTGGGAGGCGGAGGGAGGCTGGGGGTGGAGAACAGAGGCCAGTTGTCACCCAGCTCCTCGGCTGTATGAGAAAGTGGCTTCTGTTTCTGAGCTTCTCTCTGCTCCACATCTTTCATCGACATCGAGTTGAACAAGACTTTCTTTTGTATGAGGGGAATGAATGGTCCGCGCAAGGGTCAAATAGCACCGCCTGCCCAGGCTGGGACCTGCCTCACACAGTATGGGCTTGTCCTGGGGACACACAATTGCTGTCAATGTGCCCCCAATGTGCCCCCAAGGCTGGCCTTCCCTCCTGGCACTGGACACAGGGGGGCAGAGTCCATGCATCCATCCAGCCACGGAAGGAGGCAAATGTCAGGGCAGTACTGGCTCTTCAACATCCAGTGCTGCATCCGTGCAACATCTAGTGGCTGGGGAGGGCTTTTCTGCACTTGGTGTCCCCCCACTTGCTGGGTTAGTGCTTGAATGCAAGTCTGAGCATGCCAGCAGTTCCATGTAGTCACAGCTGTGAAGTCCTGTATGAAAGACCTACATGTGGAGGTCAGATAGGAAATTTCTCTTGATGTGGTGATGTTCTGATCTGGGTAACAGCTCTAGTTGTGATTTTTGGTCTTTAAATGAGGCAGCCACAAATCCCTATGGATTCTCCGAGTCAGCCACATGCCTCCTCCAACACAAGCATGCAAAGTCATCTCATAAATGCGACAGCAGCTTTTGATCATCGTCTGCTAGAACAGAATCTGCCTCCTGCTGTAGGTTATGCATCACAGAAAGATGTATGCTGGTCTTTGCTGGTGAACACTTAGATGTTTGTTCGTCTGGCCTTCAAGGGTGTGTGGGGCCCTCTGACTGTCAGCTACAGATGCCAGCTTTCCGAGGCTGGGTAGCCAACTCTGGGCAGAGCCTTCCCTCTTCAGAGGGCTGAATCTGTTGATGAGAAAGCAGAATTTGTCAAGGCAGAGAAGTACATGGTCTCGTTTTCTTTGCAATGTCTTTTCCTCTAAGCCTGCAAGCTCTCCCTCAACAAGAACAGCCTCCACTACTGCAGTGTAATCCTGTTTAGATTTCTGCTTGGGAGATAGCTTGGACATTACAGATTCAGTGCATTTAACATTCTTTGCTTTCTGGAAATCTCCTGAGCACTGTTCAGGCCAAGGTGATTACAGCTGTGCTGAGTGGAACAGCAAAAAACCCCAAGCCTGAGCTGAATGCCAGGACAGGCTGTTTCTGTGTCAATCAGCGATGAAGAAGTCTGATTTTTGTCCATGGGCAAAACCAGTCATTGAACAGGACAGCAGGCTGCAAATGTGTCTGTAGAAGAAGTAAAGACTCTTGGTGATTGCTGTATTGTGCTACACCAGCAAATAGAAAGGCCACTGTGCTGGGCTCTTTGTTAAAGGCATCTGAACTTCTAAGCTGTCAGTTCTGAGTGCTTGTAATGCTTGGCCAGTTAATCATTTTTGCAACATGAAACTCTATTTCAGTCCCGAAATAGAGTATTGCAGGATGTGCTAGACCAATGTGACATGACAATGACATAAGAGGGCTCAGAAAGCTTTCAGACCTGTGGACAATGGGTTGTACTCCTGCTGATGGGCTGTCTTTAAGGACAAGAGGCAGTGCCACCCAAGCTGAAACAAGTGGAAAGACTCTGTGTGCAAAGAAATGGGATGAGCTCATGAGCTCATGAGCACTCATGAAATGGGATGAGCTCATAATTTTAAGTGCAGAAGCCAAAAATGCACCTCCATCTGTTGACCTCATCTCAGCACTGCAGAGGACACTCTGCGTGGGAGATTCAAACGTTAATGCAGACTTTGGGCTTGCTTGGCTCTCAGCACCTCGCCCACACAAATCCTGCCAATAGTCATTATTGTGATGTCTTCAGAGCTACTTCCAGTGAGAAATATTGGGAGAAAAATGATGGGTGGATGTAATGTAATGTGCTGACACCACATGGACCTTGTACCCCACTCTTTATTTCAGTCTCATTTGTGATGAAAGGCCTCCTTGCTGATTCTGTGCTTTCCATCTCAGAAGCAGAAAAAGATCAGGTCAGGGATATAAAATGAACATGAATGTACACAAGCTCCATGTATGTGTGCATGCATGTGTTTGTACCTGTGCTGCATAAGGAATGAAGTCAATGATATCTCCTCGAGTAAGTCATGGGTCACCTGTTACCTGTCTTTGCAAGTCGGATTTTGTCAGACAAGACTGATTTTGTCAATAGGGCATCTTTATGCAACATTGTCCTAAGAAGAGCTAATACTCTCAATGAGAAAAAGACTACATATGTACTTTCATATCCTCTAAGACTTGAATATTCTGGGAAGTTGAGTCGTGTGGCAGTAGAACAGCAGTTATTGCTCTAGCTATGTTATTTTAACTCCCTCATGTGCATAATCTGTTCTGGAATAAGAGTAATTACTCCAAAGTAAGAAAATGCTTTTATTCTAGAACAGCATCTCCCTGAGGGTGAATTATACCGAGAGCAGAGTGTGAACTAGTTTTTCCTGCCTTACCAGACTTCAGGATGCAAAAATTGTTTTCTGATCTGCACCAGAATAAAAATCAGATTATTTTGAGATTTTTATCAGTGAAAATAAATCAGCGAGATCAGGAAGAGCTCCTTAACAGCCTACTGATCAGTATCTGCTGTGGGTGGACAATGCACAGTTTGAGGTCCCTTGACTCTCTGATTCTTGGATGGACATTAACTTAGAAATCCTGCTTAGAGAGAAATGTCTTGAAAACACTTCACTGCGATAAGTGTGTGTTCTGACTCCTATTGTCTTCTTTTTTTTTTTTAATTTTAAGTGTCCTTGTGCTTGAGAAAAGTTTCATCTTTGATAAAATCAGTTGGTATTTTCCAATGAAACGCTGGTTTGTTAAAAAATTCATGACCAGACTTAGTAGTATTAGCATAGATTTAATGGTATAATTATCTAACTATAGTTATGCTGGTCAGTTCCCTGAGGTACTGAAGCTCTCAGCTCATCTTTTCGTGTGCGTGCGAGCTCAAATGATAATGCAAGTCAAGTAATCCTCTCCCCTGAACACGGGCATCTCATCTCTTCCCTGCAGCTACTATCCTCCTTGCTAGTGGTGCCCAGTAGCACTTACCTGATCCTGCCATGCAGCCCCCTGGCCTGCCCTTCCCGGGCTCCCCACACATGTGCTAACAGCTGGGATTCTCCCGAGGCTCCCTCAGTAACAAGCACAATCCCCAGCCACTGCATCCCTTACCCCCGTGCTCTGCGTCTGCAGCATTGCCAGCGCCCAGGACTGCTCTCGGGCTGGTGACCTTGAAGCAGCAAGCTCTGTTACCTCCCCACCAGCCTGCCCTCCTGCCAGCTTGCCTTTGCCTTCCCAGCTCATCCTCCCCCTCCACGGGCGCACTCGGAGCTTGTTGTAGCATCTGCTGCCCTCTCATTTGGAGTCTCAGTGAACGCTGCTGCCCTCAGCTAACTGTCAGTATTTATCATGACATCCCATTAGCACAATCCACACTAATGACTGTGAAAGACGCATCCATTTCCATTTTCTAAAGGGCTTCCACTGGCTGGAATCCAGCTGCAGGGTGAGGCTGGGGAGGGTAGCAGGGGGACAGATCGTCGTGTTGACAGAGCAAAGCATACATATCATTACCAAGTGCTCTTCCCTCCAGCGGCTCAGCAGCTGTCAGGGGCAAGTGAGGGATTCCTCTCTTGGCAGCTCAGCACTCGGTTGGGACACTGCAAGGTGTGAGCCAGCCAGGGGAGAGGGGGGAATCACCTCCCTTTTGCCATCTGCATGGACAAAACAGCTGTCCTGTTAAACAGACTGCAATTGTCCAAAGCTGCCATTTCTGTCTCAAGTGTGTGTTGAGAGTTAAATCTGCAGTCACACGCCCGGTGTGGAAGAGCTGGCAGACAGGATGCACAAAGTTAGTGGGCAGCGTGTATGTGGTAGGGAGAGGGGCCAGGAGGGCCATCCTCTCCCTACCCTACACAGCACTCAGTTCACCTGGTGTGCAGGTCTCAGCTCCTGGGGTCTGTGTCTATAAGGTCTCTGATTTGTCCTCCCCAAATGGCCCCAGTGAGGAAGAATTAACTTCTCCCCTATATCCAGCACTCTCACCCACTCCTTTCCAACACCTTCTTAATCCAAATCCTGTTTGTGTCCCTTTTGTCTGACTGAATTGGACTTTACTGCAAAGGAACTGAGTGCCTTCACTATCAATCTTGGGTAGAGAGAGGAAATGGGTCCATGGGAGATGCTCGTAGCCCTTGCTATGTCATTCTAGGTGGAGATAAGTCAGTTCTGTTGCAGTGAGACCAAAAAATAAGGGTTACAAGAAATCAGGTTTGTATTCTGAGCCCAACCCTGATTTCTTGCAGCAGTCCCTGGTGGGTGTTTTGGTTCAGGTGAAGGCGGAAGAGCATATGGCAGGCAGAAAACCCAGGGCAATCAAACATAGTGTGCCATTCCCTTCTTAGGACTTGACACCATTTTCTCCTTGTCCCTCTCACATCCTGACTCCAAAACCTCCCACCCACAGCTGGCACAGATCACTCTGTGCTACCCAGCACAGACGCCTCTATACAAGTGAAATGAAGTAGAGAGAGCTTCCATCTCTGCCATCAGAAAACTTTTCCACAACTCAGTGAAACTTTGGCCATAAAACTTACCTGATACTGAGTTGGAAATATCCGCTTTTGCTCCTTCTTATTCCAGCTTGTTTCCTGCCTCCCTAGCAACCTTGCCCTTTAGCTATTGATGAATAGCTATGTTTGCTTTTGGTCATCTATTATCCCACAAATATAGATTTAACTTCTGTAATACTCGCTGTAAATTTGACCTTCAAGCCCTCTGACTGGTCTCATCATTTTTCTCTGATCTCCAGTTCCAGAAATGGCCAGAAGTGCTACAAGTAAACAGCTGATGTAAACTCTTGCCAGTCAGATTTCCCCCAGTCGTTCTTAGGTGCCCAAAGCAACAAGGACCATTTTCAGCACATCTTTATATTAAAACCTTCTGTTTAGTTGGTGCTACTTCTCCCTAGGACCTTTGCTGTTACCAGAAACATTTCACATACCTTCTATTTGCTGAGTATGTGCTAGCAATATTTTAGCCTTGACTTTTTAAAATGAATCCCATCTGGATGTTTCTTGCTGAGGTTTCCAATCTCTCTTGCTCTGTTCCTTGTTTGCTTTGGTCTTCATTATTTCATCCCCAAGGATCCACGAAAAGTTTCTTCAGTCCTCCTTTGATGTCTAGCCTCATCTCACTGCCTGTATACTCTCCTTTTGCATTTTAATTCATTGAGAAGTTCCTTGCTTATCCAAATGGGCCCTATGCTGAAATACCCAGTCTTCCCGCTGAACAAGATTGTTTGTTCCTAAGCTCTCAGTAATTTTGTTTTAAGAATCAGACAGCCCCCCTCAGTATCTTAGTCCCTGACGGCAGCTTCTTTCTCATATGATTCTGCCTAGAAAATCTCTAAAAAGAAATCAAAATTTGCTCTGGGAAAATCCAGAGTATTAACTGCTGTTTGCCTTCCCAAACATTCTCTAGATCTTAAACTCAATGATTGTATGGTTACTGTGGTCCAACCTACTTTCGGTGACATCATTCACCACTATTGCCCCTATCTGTGAGCACGAAGAGCACTGCTTTATCCCTGCATTGTTTTGAGGTTCCTAGGACATACCTGGGTTTCCTGTTACCCTCCCAGCAGATGTCTGAATGGTTGATATTCCCTGTGAGGATCAGGTCCTGCACTAAGGAGATTTCTGTTAGCTGTTTTTAAAAAAACTCGTTTACTTTCTTCTCTTGGTCAAGGGGTTTGTGATGGAACCCCAATGCAACCTCCTCATGTTTCTTTCTTTGCCCCTGCCTGTCCTTTATAAAGAACATCTGCAACCTCCAACTATGAGTAACATCCTACCATGTCTCTGTGATCCCACATGATCCTTCCTTGCTCACTGCAGTCTGGGAGATGGAGAGGAAGCTGGATGCAGGTACACACAGCCCCTTCATGGGACTTCCCTTTTGGGTAAGACGACTCTTGCACCCTGCTGGTTCCCAGCCATGTTCCCTTACCTTGTGGTCATCAGTACTGTGGCACACTGGTTCCTCCCCTGCTGCAGTCTGGAAAACTCTGTTGCCTTGTGTTACTGAGCAGAAGGAAGTGTTTTCTGAGGCATGACAGTGAAACAAAGCTAAAACAAACACAGAAAGATAGATACTGAGATGTTCAGATTCAGAATGAGGATAAAAATAATAAATAGGCCTTAACAATAAAACATTTTACAGCTATAACCTCTTTTTCACTGCTGCCCTCTAAGAAGGTGGGTACTGTACATCATGTGCTGCAACAGGGTGGTCTTGCTAAAAGCAAAATGATGTGTCATGTGAGTGAGAGATTTGTGGCACCTTGGAGACTGTCTTGTCTTGCTTGTCTGGCTGAGCTTTGTGTGAAACTGATATGCTCTGATTGTCTCTGATAATATGACCTGATGGCCAGAGGGAGCTCCACTACACAGCACTACAGCAGAAGGAGCTGTGCAAGGCTTGGTTGAACATTTCTGACTAGGTTGAGAAACTGATGGAGTAGCAGACTACTTCCAGTCTTTCCTGCTCCCAAGAAAAGCCATTCAAAGGTCTTTTGATCATCACTGGATGGAAAAATTAGTCAAGAGGATGAATCAGGCCCTAAGAAGAAATGTATGCAGGTGAATGGAGCTCAGGTGATTTTTGTCCTACATTTTGTGTGCCCGGTGGGAGGTTGCACATGATTCAGCAGGACCTTCTCCATTTGATGTATTGAATGGCAGACAGCCTAAAGCCTTCTGGACTTCAGTCCAAAGCTAAACCCCAAACAGTTCCATCACAGTTTAGAGATAAGAGAGAGAAGCGTAAGGAAAAATACCAGACAAAAAAAAAGCAAGGCAGGCTGGCTGATAAAACTAATCAGGCTGGCAATGAGGAAGAGCTTTATTGTTACTACCTGCAACTGAAGATAAACTACAGGCAAAACGGCAAGAGCTGTTTGGGCTGAGCAGGGAAGGAGGAGGTGAAGATTATGGGATGGAGCAGTCTGAGGAGAATCTTTGAAGTTGATTTACTATGTCTCTGGTCTGAATGAAATCCCAGGAAGCTCTGAACAGCACTTCAGATGTGGAAAAAAAAAAAAGACCCTTCTTTTTTTATTTTTTTTGTAGGTAGAAGCACAGAGTTGTGGAGGGAACAGGGGATATATAGCCAATGGGACAGCTAGCAGGAAGAGCTCACAGCTTTAGCAAGTTTGTCAGCACATTTGTACACAGGCAAAAGCAGCAGTGCAGGGCAATGCATGATATCAAAAAGACATGCTTCTTTCCACAAACAGTCCTCCAAGCCTTGGGTGAAGGAAGGAAGCAGCACAGCTCTTGGTGTCCACAGCAAACAGAATCACTGCCTCTGCTGTCTCTTCATAGCACTCGGTGCTTCCCTAGAGCTTCTGCCTTGAAGCACCAGCTACCCTCTGCTTCACTGAGGAGGTCTGCTAGATGTGCAGAACAAACAGGTACATGGCCATGCTAGACCTTGCCAGCACGTATGGCTGATGGCCCTGGAGTCAGCATGCAAATACAAATCTGCTTTGCCACCTCTGCAAGATTACACTGATGTCTGGACTCTCTGGGCCACAGGTGGCCTTCCAGCATCTCATGGATTTACTTCTACAGCTCCTAGTGGAGGATATGGCAGCCTAAAGGACATGATGTCTTACAGAACTGGCTGCAGCAATGCTCAACCTCAGTGAAACTAGTCCAAAACTAAATAGTCAAAGTGGGGATAACTACCAGCAGCTTTCTTCTTTACCTTCCCTGCTAAACATACACTGACTGGTTCAGAGATTCGATACTTAAAGTATCTTACGGACACTGGGAAAATCAAAACCAAGTAGTTTCTAAAGTTGGAATTGTAGGGGAAGTGCTGAATTACTAGCTTCAAACAGCAAGACAATTTTAGGGGTAGAAGATTATTATCAGATATCTATTTTTGAATTTTTGCTTATTACCATTTTCCCTGACCAATTTGCTGAAAAAAAAAAAAAAAAAGAAGCCAAAAGTAAGGGAAGTAAATTAGATGGAAGAATGTCAATGTACCTTTGATGCAATAAAAGAAGCCCTGAGACCAGAGCCAATGTTGATAAGCTCTGACTTTAGGGGACCATTTATAGCACAAATGTATATGACCAAAATAGGACTGGTCGCAGTAGCCAAAAGAAGGACATGAAGAACTGTGTATTTTACATAAGGAAGAAAATTTGCCCTTGGGAACCACGGTACAGTACTGGAGAGAGGCTGCCTGGCACTAACACAGTTCTGCAGAGCTTTCAGGTCTGTGCTTGTTGCAGTGAGAGGCCAGCATCCTCAGGCTTGCGTAAATACACAGAGAGACAAGGATACACACAGAGCAAGGTGCCACTTGGTTTCACAGTCCTGAGGTGAAAAAAGCCCTAAAAAGCCATAGAAAAGATGGTTAATCCTGAGGAGGATGTAATCCATGCATATGGGGAGCAACTGTGTGTGTGCACAGTGCAGAGCATGGGAGGCAGGACTGTCTGTCTGTAGTGGCAGTGGGCTTTTGCTTCCCCGAAAGTGTAATGGTTCTGCTGAGGAGCTGATGGGTTAATCGTGCTGGCAGGCAGCCTGATAAAAGAAATGTAATTGCTCACGGGCTCCCGTGTAGCCAGCAGTGAGCGAGAGCGAGGAGGAAGTGCTAGCTCTGGGGTGGGAAAATGTTTGTATTGCTTTCACGAGGAAATTAAAAAAACTGGACAGCTATTCTGATTTATTAGTGAGATAAAGCTGATCACCATTCCTCAGGAAAAAAATAATCCTCTGATTGCATGAAGCCAGATCTAACACCAGAATCTGCCAAACGCTACACACAAACGAACACCTAATTGCTCAACACCAACAATGATTTTTTGCTCACAGAAATAAGTTTAGACCCCCCCATCTTGCCCCGGGCTATGTCCCTACCATCAGCCCTAAGTCACACAGGAAAACAAGCTCAGCAAAGGGAGTGGTTTGCCTGGGGGTCAGGCAGTGAGTCAGCCTCAGAGTTTAACCAGAGAATGTGTGACTTTCCAGATGCCTGCCCAGACCTCTGGCTGTACTTCCTCCCCAAACCTGCCCCCAGGCTCTGGGTGGGATTTCTCTGCTCAGTGAGGCAATGCTGTGCATTAGCAGAGAGGAGCTGCAGAGGGTCAGTCATTTTGCTGACAGGACACTGCTTCACCTGAAGGATGCCAGAATTTCCCTTTTCCTGCATTGATCTTCTCCTGAATGACTCGGGAAAGAAACGGCCATGGAGGAAATGCTGACTACCAGGCTGGCAGCCTTGATGCAAATGTCCAAAGTGGCCAGGTCTGGGTGACATTAATCCTTTCAGTGAAAGATTGTGGCAATAAATCTGTGTAAGGGGTGGTGAGGTCTGATGCATGAAGACAGTTTAAAACAACTAGAGATGTGTACTGTAGCTTGTCTTGAACGATTCACACCTGCCAAGTGACACCCACATATTTTATTGTGCCTGTCAGTCTGGCCAAGCCCAGAAGGGAGGAAAAAAGCTGTTTCTTTTTTTTCTCCTCCCTACTCCTGTTACTGCCCTTCTGGGCATTTTCGAAGCAGGTAACCTCCCTTCTCCCACTGACCCATTTGCTGAGGTGTCTCTCGTGCTGAGACACTGCATCCTGAAAAAAGGAAGCCAGTGAGGTAGAGCTCTTTGAAAAGGGCCTCTGTGAAGGGTAGCAGACATGCAGTGAGGAGCCATTGTGCCAGGGCTTCCCCGGGGCAGCGTAGATGGAAATGTTGTCTTCAAGAAGAGGTACACAAAGATCACAGCTTTTTATAGCTCTGACCTCTTCAGACCAAAACTCCAGGCCAGAGAAATCATTTTTTTCCAAGCTTCATGATTTGTGTCTGACTATAGGTCCTGCAGCATTGATGCCTGTCTGAACACAAGCCATGCCTGTGGCATGAAGGACTGATCTTCCCCAGTCTTGCCTGCCTGCTGGGGCAGAAAAGGCAGTGAGGGCTTAAAAGAGGCATATTCTTCCTCTGCCCCTCTTTTCTTACTTCCTCACATCCCATCATATTCTCTCAGGAAGAAGGTGAGAGACAAATAGAGAATGCACCTACCTTTCCTCCCGCTCCCCCTCCAAGCACAGAAAAATGCAATGAGAGCAAATTTTGCCCTGAGTTACCTTTACCAAGCCCTTCTAGGCTTGGGAAGGGAAATAGGCTATTGCTAATGTCACCTTGAGATGCAGAGTTTCAGAAAGCAGAGAGAAGAGCTCAGGCAGGAGCTGCAGGAGCAGATCTGGAAGAATGAGGTTGCTCTGGAGATGAGGGTCTCCAAGACACCTGCAGAAAAGACAAGGGTGCATACACATGTTTTGGGGGTAACATGAAGGAAGGTACAAGCATTAATTGAATGACGCTTAAAGAGGAAAGCTGGGAAATCTTCATCTTCGACAGTGTCCAAATCACTTTGGCTTTATGCATCTTGAGACAGTGAGTCTAAGGTCTTTTTTAATTCCCTCTGCCACATATATATAGATGCAGACAGTGGGGGAATGTCCCTCTGCATATGTGTGTGTGTGTGAGAAACGGAGTAAAAGAATGCACAGTCATCTTCTTTGCTTGGTCTAAGGTATGTGGGAAGGGATCTGACTCAGCGTTTGGGGTTAGGCACTCCACCAGAGAGAGAAGTAACTCAAGACAGAAGTTGGAAGATGACACAGTTGCAGGGAAACTTACGCTGTATCGGGGTCTCATAAATACTGTTCCTCTGGTCCTCCAACTGACAGCAGGTTGTGCTCCCTCGAAAACCAGGGCAGCTCACAGAGGTCTGGCAGGAAGACAAGATGGGGTGGTCCATCAGCCTGGCTTAGCACTATATCATTTAAACAGAACTCTGCCTTCAATTCTTCCTGGGAGATTTCATGCATCTGATTTAACATCCTAAATAAGATATCAAATATTAATACAAAATATTACCTCTACCTCAGGGACTCAAAAGCTGTTCTTGCCATAAACTCAAGGCTTTCATTAAATAGGCTGGGGCTGCAGCTGTATTGTTCTTATAGAAACAGATCACTTTTCCTGTGTCAGGGCACTGCTGTGGTAGAGCTATGAGAGAGGGAAAATGAGAGAAAACAGTATGGAGCAAAAGAGACGATGGAAGAAGAGATACAGGGAACAGAAACTGGAAAGTAGCAGCTGGAGAAAGAAGGATCAAAGAAAGGAATGAAGGTGTATTGATGATGGGAAGGAGAAGAGAGGCAAAACAATGGAAAAAAATATGTGGCAATTACGTGGCAAAGGAAAGAGAAAAGCCTGTTTCTGATACATAAGACTAAGGCATGTCCTGAGGGAGCCAAGGAACTTCTCAGGAAATTCTGGGGAACCGCATATGATTAATAATTAGCTGCAAGATGGAGTTGAATTTTTTTCCTTTTGGCTTTTTCCATTCTTTTCCCTTTGCTCACACTGCAAGGAGAAGTTCACCAGATCGACCTTCAGGAGCCAGCCCCTGGGCTAGCAGCAGAGAAACAATACCCAGCCATTCGTACCTCAAACAGGAGGTGAGGTGCAGTGGTGGCCTCTGGCAAGTAGGCACTAGCACATGGTTTATCAGTGGTGGAGGTACCTCATAAATCGAGGCAATTCCTACCCTCCTATGGTCTGGGCTGTGCAGCCAGTCTGACTTGGTGACTAAAACAGCCCCCACCTGCTTTGGAAGTATTATCAGTGCTGTTTTGTCCTGTGAATTAAAGCTCTGTCCTGGCTCTGCGGCTGCCTTCAGCTGGTCCTGCTTTGTACAAGTTCTTTCCCTGCTACCCTACAGCACAACACAACACCAGCAAGTAATGCCAGAGGGTTTTAGCTAAAGACAGACTTCCAAATGAGAGAAATGAGTTCAATGCTTTCCACAATGCTATGCCACAGGTGATCTTGTGCTTATGTTCTGCTGATTTTTAGGGATTGCTACCCAGACCTCTAAAGGCAACAATAAAGAAGACAGATGAAGGAGCAGCACAGTATTAGGTTTGATTCTTCAAGGTCCGCATCTGCTTCCACAGTGGATGGTCAGTAGAGGGGAATAACACATTTGCAGGTGGCAGAAAAAGACCCTCTTTTTATTTTTTTTTGGAGATTAGATTTTTACAGCATGGCTCATTTGACCAATTGAACGCAAATGCAATTCCTGGGTCTGCCACATTTCAGGCTAAAAGGAATCACAGTTTGATCCAGCAGTCTGACTACCTGTGCACTGCAGGTCTTTCCTATTCTTATTCCATTGCCACTGTAATGGCAGGAAGAACTTGTGTTTCATGAAAGCATCTTGTTTTTACATGAGCATTTAGTCTTGATTCAAGGAGAGCAGGGGATGTGACATGCACGTCTTGTGTCAGTGCTGTTTCCTGACTGACCATCCTCTCTGTTGAAACTCAAGCTTTGCGTCCAGCCCAAATTTGTCCAGCTTCCAGTCAGTGACTCCTGCAGTATTTCTTTTCTGCTAAGTTGCAGAGACCCCTTTAGTAGCTGGCATCTTCTCTCCATGAAGGTACTTGTAAGTTGCAATCAAATCACTTCTCTGTCCTGGTTTTGATAAACTAAACAAACTCAACACTGAGATTCTCATAGAAAGGCACTTTTCCCATCTCTCTAAAGATTTTAGTTGCTGTTTGTTTTTCTCTTTGATTTTTCAACATCCTTTAAAGGATGGACACCAGGGCTGAACGTAAGTATTCTCTACTTAGTCTGACTAATGAGGGGAGACCTCATTGCAGTATACAGCTTCCTTGTGAGGGGAAGTGGAAGGACAGGCACTGATCTCTTCTCTCTGGCAACCAGGACCTGAAGCAATGGCCTGAAGTTGTGTCAGGGGAGGTTTAATTTGGGTACTAGAAAAAGGTTCTTCACCCAGAGGGTGTTTGGGCACTGAACAGGCTCCCCAGGGAAGCAGTCACAGCACCAAGGCTGACAGAGTTCAGGAAGTGCTTGGACAATGATCTCAGGCACATGGTGTGACTCTTGGGGATGTTCCTGTGAAGGGCAAGGAGTTGGACTCCATGATCCTTGTGGGTCCCTTCCAACTTAGCATATCCTGTGATTCTGTAATACACTCACACAAATATAAAATATACTCTCTACAACAGAGAAGTAAGAAACACTTTTTTCTTCTGCATAGAAGGCTCTTATTATCTGTTTGTCAAACAGTGGTACAAGATGATCATTGCTCGTCTGGCTTTGCCACTAGATCCTCTTCCGAGTTGATGTGTCACAAGGCACTTGTGGTAGGAACAGCTTGTGCTCTTTCTTCTTACTTTTCATTCAATCATTTCAAAATGCATTTTGTCTGTAAGCATCCACTTGCTATTGAATGGAATTCAGGGTCCATGACTGCTTTTTTTCTTATATTTACTACTCTGCCAAACTTTATTTCTCTATAAACTTCACTGGCTGTGATTTTTTATTTACTTCCAGATCATTAGGCATCAGGCCCATTTCTGATTGTGTGAGACACCCATCCCCATTTGAAGAGCTGTTCTTCCCAACAACTGTTTTTACAGGCCTTACAGCTGTTTATCCTTAACCCTTTTATGATGTGCTTTATGGATGTTGTAAAATCATCACAGGTCTGGTTTTTAATCAGAATATCATGCACTACTAAGTGAAGAGAAATCTGTGTCGTTATCTTCTTCAGCTAAACTTGCGAGTCCAAGAAAATCACAACAGGTTTGACATGTTGATTGGCATTAATTATATTTCTACTCATTATTTTGTCAGCAGCAGACATCTGGCCATCTGACCTACCATTACTTGGAACAAGCTGCTTGCATTTTTTTGCTACATTTACACAGCATTACAGTTCTCTCGGTCTTCTGAGATTTTGCCTCCATGCCAAGATTTGTTTACTGTAGATTACTGACTCTAATCAATAGGTGACACAGTGAACTCCTTTGGACTCTTGGGTAAAAGTCATTCAGATCTGGAAACATTAAAATATCTAACCTTAGCAGGTAATGTTTAATAGCTTAAGACACTAATGGACTGGAAAGCACTTCTTCATCATCTTACATTGTCGCTGTGTTTTTTTTAATACAGACCAGAAGAAGTATTTAAGTCAGTCTCGTTTTTCCAATATATAATAAAATACTATCTCCATTAGTCATGAACCTTGATAGAATTTATTTCGTTCCTTAGACACTTAAACTTCTTATTGTCCTTACCTTTACCATGTACTTGTTTTCAACTTACGTTTAGTTTCCTTTATCAATTTTCTATATTCATGACTTCTAATTTATATTGACTGTCATCTCTTTTCTGATACATATAACTCATATGTATAACTCATTTTATTTGCTCATTTTCCCAGTTTCTGATTGCTGCTTTGACTTTGCAGCTGAATAAGGATGATGAGCTCTCAAGGCAAAGCATCCCTTTTGTTGATTGAAAAGATGTACTTTTCCTAGCAAACTTTTCTGTAAGACCTGCCAATTTTCATTCATCTTTCATGCCTAATTTTTCCCCATCAATTTCACTTGTATTTTTCTTCTGCTGTTGAGAAATTAGCTCTTTGCAACTGCCCTCTGTTTGCCCACATTTAATGTAATCGTCTCACAGTCATTATCATCTGTAATTTTAGAAACCTTTAAACTCTGTCAGCCCCAGCATATATCCTTATAATCAAAGCTCATTAAAACAGTGCTTTCATTTTTTCCCTCCTCCATTAGGTATGAAGAAGAGACAGGTGCTTAAAGAATAACTCACCTTATTTTCAGCTTTGATTTAGCACTCTGGAACATCCCTGTACCTGCATGCCTCCTGAGTTTTATTAGGTAACACATTAATCCATATGCATTCAACATCCTTTGGTTCTGGATTATCAATAACTCTAAATCAAGTAATGACATCTTTAATGCAGACTGCCACCTCCACTTCTTTTTTCTGCTCACTTATTCCTAAACCGATTAAGCCCATGGATTTTAACATTCCAGTCGTGTGAATTGTCCCACCAGGTTTCAGCAATGCCAATTATATCAATGAGAATTTCTAATTCTTTTGCTTGTTACAGAGTCTCTTTGCACTGCCGCATGAGCAGCTGAAACATTTCTTTCCCTATATGCTGCCATCTCAGTGTGGTTTTTGTCTGTGATGAGCTGAGTTCAGTGTCAGTTTTTCACTCCTGCACTCGTGGCTTGTCTCACAGGGTGTGGAGTGTGTGATCTGGTGTCAGGGTTGTATCTACATCCGTGTTTTATAACAGTGCTAGGGGCTAGCTTTTGAGATGGCTTGCCCTTTTGCCTATAAAAACCATGAAAATTACTGCATTGGAACTTGGCACCTGTCAAGTCTGTCTGTCTTCAGTAAGCTCATGATAAGATATTTAATGCCAAGACATACTAAATAAAGGAAGGCAAAGATGTCTTTGTTTCTCCTATCTACAGCTGCAGAGTTTTGTGGGAGTTAGTGGAAAAGGTACCTCTTGTGCTTTGGTCCAAAGATGATGAGACAGAGTCCAGGACACAGCTGGATCTGTGCAACTGCTCTGGAGAGAGGGAGTCACTGAGATAGGAGCCATAATGCAAGACAGAATATTTCTCTATATACTTCTCAGCTAAATGTTTTTCTTGTTTGAGTTGCTTTCCCTCTAGCTAATTATCACAGGGTTCATTGAAACGGGGCCAGTGGTGCTGGCCATGTCACATGCTCAGTTGTTTGGCAATAGACTGGGAATCAGTGGCATCTCTCCATCTTCCCAAGGTTTTTCAGAGGGCAGTGTTTCAAGCCGTGCAGGCAGAAGCTTCTGAGGCAGATGAGCAATTGTCCATCGTAACAGGATGCCTCGTCTGCAGCCTCCCTGTGTCTGGGTTACAGGGACTGTTTGTTGAGCAGGGGACAGGTGGTGAGGTGGGAGAAAAATCTTTGCAGCAGAGGACGTCAAACATCAATAATAAGTGTGAGAGATCTGGAAATACTGATAGTCATACACACATAGATAGAGTGATAATATAGATTAAAATTTCGTTATAATCCCTTGAAAAAGTTCTTGGTTCTTTATAAATGGCCAATCCCACAGGTGTTGTGATCTCACTCACCAGTTTTAAATCCTTGGGATCACCAGGAAAGAGGAGTTGACCCAGCTGACAAGTTGTTTCCCAGCCCATAGCAGGCTTGTTGGGGTCTCCAGGAGCAGGCCAAAGGGAGAGAGCCTGAGAGCCAGCATTGGTTCTTCCTGGAGCAAGACAAGCATCTACTCAGCCAGTAGCCTCACCTCCTCTGTAAGGGAAAGGCTCTTCGGTTACACTCCAACAATGGCTAAGAGGGAACAAACCCAAGCAAGGAAAAGCAACTCTCCCTAGCAAAACACATACCTTTATCAGAAATTTGCTTGTGGTCCATGCTTATCATTAAACTCTCAGCCACAATGTTTTATCACTAAGTGCAACACCAGGCAGAGATGTTATTTGCTCATGTGCCTCAGCTTACCCTTGTTCAGCATAAACAAGCAAACAGTAAACGCCCAGGAGGGAAATGAGTGGTTTAGCTAGGAAATGCAGTATGTAAAATGGCAATTACTCTAAGATCTGCTTCTGGTGTACGTTCACAACACAGCTTTTGTGCAAAAACTTGTGGGATATTGTCCAGCTTGCTGCAAGCCATAGTTTCCATTGCCATTGGACATGGGTCAGGAAGGGTACCTTATTCCTTTGCCTCAGATTGCAAACACTTTGCCTGCCTGTGATCCATCTCTTCCCCAGCCACATCCAACACATTGTGAGTGTGAAGTCACCAAGTGCCAGCACTTGTGTCCCTCTGGGCTAAGGAAAAGCCCAGGTGCCTGCTGCAATGCAAATTATTCAGGAGATGCTTGGTCACCTCTCTGCTGAGTCAAGCGTTTAAAAGAGAATACATCACAGGAAGGGGAAAATCACCTGTTTCCTCAGCCTTTCATCTGTGTCTGAACGATAAAATGGAAGAGGAGCTCAGCTCCATCTGAACAGTATTAATCGTGGCTGGATTGTCAGAGGTGCTACAGGCAAGGAGGTTTAGCAGTAGTACAGGTGACGAAAAGCATATTTGCCACAACAGCTTAGGGCTCCTCAGTGCTGGCAGGCGGTTCTGGATTGAAACCCTGGGATGATGAGGATATGTTGTTAGGTGGCTGTTACCCTTCCTGGTACCCTGACATCCCAGTGAAGACTACAGACAAAAAAAAACCCCACAGCACTGCATTGAAACATGCCTTGGTGGTGCTTAAAGAGCGCTCTCGGAGGAAGCCAGCCTAAGATATGGGCACCACAATTCCTACTGCCTAAGCTCTAAGCAAAGCATGGTTTACACCCCAAGCCTTCCTGTGCAAATGTGCTCCATGCCTTCAGGTCTGAAGTGTCAGGATTTATTCTACCAGACTCTGAGAAAATATGACAAATTTGCATCTTCAACTAGATCTCACAAATTCCACCAACTCCCCCAGCATGTAGCTCTACTTTGTTCCATGACTAGCGGCTCTCTTTCTTCCAGCAGGACAGCTGAGGGAATGACATATTCATGGTAAATAAAAGAAATGGCAGATAACACTTATGTGTGTAAACTGCTCTATGGATCAGATATTCAGCCTGCAGTGGGAAGAACCAGGGGTGTGACCAGAAGTTTAGCTTGCGATGGAGAAAATTCCTGCAAACTTTCATAATGCACACACTGCTATCCTGCTGCTAGAATGTGCAGTGATTTAGGAACATATGAATGCAAGAGTTCTCCAAGGTGATAGAGTCCAGTCCCTGCTAACAAAAGCAACTGTACCACAAGGCTTCTTACAAACTGATCAAGTCCCCAGCAGCCCCATGTGGCTTGACCCCTCCCACCCTTGGACCCCACATAAGACCAAAGGCTATGAAAGACTTTGAAGCAGATAAACAAAGAGAAGAAATACTTCCCATAGTGGCAGAGAAAGTTCAGCTGCTGAACATTGATACATTCAAGGGAATCATCTCATGGAGCCCTAAATGTTACAGAACCCAAATTAGCCGTCCCTAACAATCAGGTTGTTGAAAACTTGTGCTTCATTCCAATATTAGTCCAAACCAAATGGACAGAGGAAAAGGAAGAAGAGTACAGCCTTCCTATATGTGTTGGTAGAAATATTTATTGAAACTTACGTTTGCAAATGTAGAATTTTCATTCTGTGGTGGCTTGTGCTGACCGAGAGTGATTACAGCTGTTCCACAGGATGGTGAGGCTGAATGCTGAGTGGGTACTTTGTGTCTTTAAGTCTGCCTATAAAGCTCACAGTTTTAAAAGATGATGTATTAAACACTAGTTATTATAATAATATACACATGCAAAAATGATCCAGGCCCAGAACTTTCACAGTGTTTGTCTTAATGGGAAGAGTCCCAAGAAATGTTAACCCCACTTTTGGCCTTCCATTTGCTGTTATATATTTCCCTAACCTTACTCTTCTTATGTGTATCCTCTTTAAACTAAGAGATCACATCCTTCTCAGTCTTTCTTTAACAGGAGCCTCCCAAGCAGATAATCATTCATGTCACCCATCTCTGAGCCACTTCCATTTCTACTGCTACCACCTGATGGCTGGTGACTAGGAATGAACACAATATTCCACGTGAAAGCACACTATTGATTTATTGAATGGCTTTATATTTTCAGTAATCTCTTTCACGCACACTTTCTTGCTACTGATGCTAGAGGAGTAAATGGATAAAAAATGTCTCTCAGATGCATTAAAATGGAAAATCTCAAGTATAATCTCTTCCTCCCCCTGGAAAAGTAACACATCTGACACCCTCTGTGCTGCAGAAAATGCATATCCATCTTGGCTTTTCAGAGAGGTGAATTTTTGACTTCCAGTGTGACTTACAAGAAAGTTGGTATTTATTGTGTTACTGCCCATTTGCAAAGTACCTGAGAACTGGGATTCAGTTAGCTGAAAATGTGAACAGCTTTTGTTGGGCTGAGATATGTTAAAGAAGGGAATGCTAAAGGACTTTTCTTTGCCAGTAACCATTTCTGTAAGTGGGTTTTAGCAGTTGGCATCTGTAGCTGTTTTAACAAAGTATTCTTTTTTTCCTATAAAATATATGGGTCATCCATAACAGTTATAAATACGATAGCATAAAAATATACAGCTAAAATGAATTCCTGAAATCCAGAATATGTACAGATGCTCTCAGACTAGGTAATAAAAACCTCTTTTTCTTTAGGGCCTTTGTTCTGAAATTTCCCCTATGAATATACCATCCCCTGGAATGCAACACATTAGCAAAGTTTGTCATGCCTAAAAAAATAATTTTAAGAGGAGACCCTCTTTTACACCATATCCTGTGGAAAATAAAAAACAAGAACTTTTAGGAAGTCAATAGTCACTGATTCCCTCTGGCCACCTCTGGCATGCTCTTCTCAGCCATCTCATGGATCCCTAATAGGTGCGGTTGGACTTTAAGGGTAGAAGGAGCATTTTCCTTGTGTCCCTAAAGCAGCAGTGTGGACACACTCACAGGCAGCTGTGGACTGACTGCTGGCAGCCTTCCTGCTGACTCTGAGGTTTTTCTGCTCCTGTAAGGACGTAAGGATGAAGATTGTAGACACACAGGCACTTCGACTCTATCTATCTTGGCATATGCCAGTGTGGATAAAAGAGTGTATGGCTACGTGCTGAGGCTGTCTGCTAGAGCCAATTGACAAGAAATAAATGAAAAGCATAACAGCTGCCATTATCATCGACTGTCTCCCAGACACCCTCACTGACCAGGAGCCGTGTCTCACAGAATGAGTAATGAAACAGGCAGGATGATGACTTTGCATCCACCTCTCTGTCTGTTGTCCTCTCCAGAGCCCAGGACTGAAGTTTCTCAGTGCACAGCCACGCTGCATGGTCCGCTAAATGGCCCAAGAGTTAGTCCTAATAAAAACAGGCAGCTGTGTGAGTAATGACAAGTAATTTACTCTATTTTTGGCATTGAAAGTCAGCTGAAGTTATCATTATTGGTGTAGAACTAATCCAGTCCTGCAGAGCAACCTCAGTTTCCATTATAGCCATGACTACAGAAATGAACACGAGAAATTTGCAGAACTTTATTATTTACTCATGACACCACTTTTGTTAGCAGGTCTCCTATACATAAAGATATTTCCTGGGTGCTTATAACAGGCACTGAGCCTTTAGTATGAACTTGCAAGTACCAAGTATGAATCTTTAACTCTGAGTGTATCCTGGGGATTAAGAACAGCCGTGCCTCTGAATTTTAGCCAATATGTGTTTGACGTCAGTCTACCTATCAGCAGGCAGCACAGGTGCTTCACAGACAGGATGTAAAAAATAATGTCTAAGGAAGTTAGGGCACCATGCAAATACCTTTGGATTAAGAGTTTGCTAGACATGACGCATTTTGAAGCAACATGGAGAGCTTCTCAGCCTGTTATTTGATCTTGCTCATGTTTATCACCAAAGAATCTGAATATTTAACCATGAATGCACACAAATCCTAGAGTGAGGCAGCAGGGAAGTGGTGGTCAGCCAGCAGGGGTGGAGACAGCTCCTCTCTAAACAGCTTTTTTAGCATCACACTCTACTACTGTGACCAGAGATACTGCTGTGGTGGGAATGTGAGGAGATAAAGGGATGCATAAAATAGATTAAAAGGTTCAGGATGATAGGGTTCAGGTCACTACCCATTGGTTTGATGGGTCAAGTGCAGTCCCCATCCTTGTATGTTTCCAAGATCAGAATAGACAAAGCCCTGAGCAACTCAGTCTGATCTCATAGCTGGCCCTGCTTAGAGCAGGGGATTGGACCAGATGATATCCTGAAGTCCTCCCTTCAACCTGAATTAAATTACTCTGTGATCCTGTTGCCAGGGTCCCAAATCATTGCTCTGATGCCAGGGCTTCTTCAGTCTGTCATGCTTTCTTAGCTGACTCCAATCTTGCTATTAGTTTCACTCCTTACAATGAACACTTTGAAAACATTCTGCATTCAATGAAGGCAAAGGTCTAGTAAAAGAATATCAACAGGGAATCTGTGGCTGTGAAATTCACAGTCAGAGCTCTGACTAAAACTGATGAACAGTAGCTATAAACTCCCATCAACTTTCCCCAAACACATTTACATTTCATTAGGAGTAGCAAAATATGGTGCCTGTTTTCCACTCATGACATCTCCTCACGAATACATAGCTTTCAATTTTTTTTCAAAGCTTCCCCCACCCCCAACTTTGTTTCATTTAGATATGATCACTGAATCACAATTTCTGTTTCATTTCATCTGGACCATCTTTCATCAGTCATATTAAGCAATTTCATCCAATTTAATTTCTAATACAAAAATGTTTGTTTGTTTTAATACCCCTTCCTCAGCCTAAACAAACAAAAAATTGGAGAAGAATCAAATGCTTCTTTTATTCTGAAGAATTAAAATCTCTAAGGGAATGTGCATTTCTCATGAGCATTTGTTCCTTTGAAAACTCAGTTTTTGTTCAGAAAAAAACCACCAAGAAAAGCAAGCCTTTGATGAACGTATTAGCAGTTCATTCTAACCAGGATAGTAAATGAAATACTCTCAAAGCAGAAAGAGCCAAATAGCCTCTTAAAACAGATAACTGCCTGTGATAGCTTTTTATGGACTGATGAACTTGGCACAGCATGCTCCTACCTTGCTTCCTCAAGACACTTTCCCACCTCCAGCTTAAGGCTACTGTGCTATAGAAATCCCTATACCATGGCAGGAATCTCCCTGTGAATGTCTGCAATGCATGTAGGGGCTATATATAGTCTGAAATCAGGTTAATTGTCTGTAATAGTGCCCTTCACTCTCTTTGTCAAGTTTATTGTTGCTGAAAGATGTCACCCTGACAACTGCTGAGACTGAAATCCCCCATCTTCCACAGGAGAGTGGAATATACTCCAAATGTATGACAGCCTCCAGCAACTTTTCATCCCTTCTGAGGAGATAGGGGATAAGGGGGACACCTGTGGTGACAGCTTTAACGTCGAGCATTCCTCGAGAGCAGCAGGACAGGATTGTCCACAAGAGGCAGCCATTGGTAGCCAATGGTAGCCACTTATGGCTACTTTCGAGTGGAAGAGATTTGAGGTAGTCAGATTATTTCAAAGTCAGAAGCTTCACACACTTTTATGTGCATGCATTTTGATGTATTATGCATCTTTGCCACTCTGTGAGCTCCTGGTGCAACACTGTTAATAAATGACAGCTCCTTGGAGTATGACTTTCGTGGCATAAAGCAACCAGGAGGAATTATTGTCACAGAGGTGATCACAGCCTGGTGGTGCCCTCACTGACCTGGCACAGTCCCACAGCACCAGGCAGGGTGCTGATTGAGGCAGAGTCCACTGACAGCCCCAAGCACAGCAAGGTGATGAGTAAAGTCCAGGTTCCCACCAGGGAACAAGACAAAACCTTCTACAAGGTGGACTCAGTACATCTCCAGAAAAATAATTAATTAAGCCAGGACAGCACTGAGCACAGGTACACGGGCAACATAAGTCAGGAGATTTACTGAAGCTCAGGTCTGGGCTGATGGGCAGAGATAAGCCAGCCAGGGCAGTTCAGGTCTGTTAGAGCCCTCAAGGCATGGCAGATAAAAAGTTGTAAATAAAGGGGAGCACCATTAAACAGAAAACGTGAACACTGAACCACAGGAAGCTGGCTCATATCATCTTGTGAACAAATGCCTTAGGGCTAAGTGTGAACTGATTATTCCAAGTTTTGTGTGGTTTTTTGGTTTTTTTTTTGGTAACGGGTAGAAAGTATTTTCTTTTTGCATTGGGATACAGGCAGTAGTACACAGGCACAAAGGATACACATCACTCAGCAGAACAGTTGTGGATTCAACAGAGTAAGGGATGTTAGGGAAAAATCAAGGGCAGGGGAAAGGAATAATTTAGCCTGTGCAAAACAACAGAATTTACTCAACAATCCAGTAGGTGGAAACAACCACCGTTGCCAATTGTCATGTGTCAAGGCCTAAGTGGATCACAGTCAGGAAGGCATTTCTTTCCAAAATATACACAAAAACATGAGGCGTGCCATCAGCTATTTTACTACATCTTAGAACACATCTGTCTGATCATTTTTTAGGAGAGTGTACTATGATAGATGATGAACAGAGCTGCTCTAGCATGAAAACGTCTGCAATTCCTTTTACTCCTTTGGATATGCCAAGCTGCATGTCCCCAGGAGATGGGCTATGGGAGCCTGAAGCACAAGGTGTGAAGATGAGGCAGCATGGGGATTATAATAATCAGAAGGATCTTTATTTCTGTCTGGAAACATGGTTAGGACTTGTTAACATCTTTGGGCCAGTCCCCAGAAAAATGTGGCATACCACTGTCTCTGAGCTCTCCCTGAACACACTTCATGTGTTATTTGCACATGAGGAGGAGACTTAGACAGCAGATGCTGCAGAAAAGGGAATCAGTGAATATTTATTCAGATTCTGCACAGCTGCTCATCTCCACTCCTCCCCCACTATCTTTTGTTTCTTATTCATGAGGATGGGTCTGAGTGGGGTTCTGTCTGACATGTACGTTTGGGACACAGCTGTGGCAGGGGGGTTTCTGCATTAGGAAGGAGAAATCGTGTAATTAAAAGCATTCTGACATGTAGTTCAAGAGCTGTAAAGCACAGCACATCAGCGAGGGAGCCACTTACACGGCCTGAATGGGAGAAGGGAGCAAATTGCAGACACCCCCCACAGAATGAAGTTTATTTGCATGAACCACTCATGAAATAATTACCAAGAGCAACAAAAAGCAAAGTCTGTTTGCTAATGATTCATGAGCTGGATAAAGGCTTGAATTAGTTGGATAATTTATTTGTAAAAATAATCTAGCCAGCTGTAATTAGAAGGCTGTATAGAGTGATCTAGAAAGAGAAGGAAATCATTCCCAACAGCACATGACCTTCCAGAGGGTATTGCTGTTTTTGAACAGAAGCATTCCTAAGAGCCTGTGAGCTTGCCTGGGTTCTTGGTGGATCTGGAGGAGGCCTAAGAACCAGGATGCTCTCTTTTTTTCTTTTTTTTTTCTTTTTTCTTTTTAAGTGTAGGGATCCTTTCCTTTCTTGGCTTTGGCCTATTTGAGCAGCTGGTACTATTCCCAGCGGCTTTTGGGTGTAGATCAAAGCATTGCTGAAATCACTTTCAAGTCAAGCAGAGAGCATTTGGAATTAGATCAGCAACTAGCTTCATTTAAAAAGAGTTAGAGATTTTCTGTTGAGAAAAAAAAGTTGTTTTTTTATTTTAAACAGAGTAGGGCATTAACTTTCCTACAAGTTTCTCCATATAGTCCAGGTCTTCTCCCCAATCCCAGCTCTCACAGAGGCTCAGATAGGGATGCCCCTTGTGTGACACACCATCCTCTGGGGACAGCACCTCTAACTCACGATGAATATCCACAGGCCTGTGTGTGATCAATCCCAGCACTGCTCCTTTCGCTTGCCAAAGCCTTGAGCTCAAATGGTTCCTTGTCTGTCAGCTGGCCTGACCCTGACACCGGTGGCAGAGGCTGACAATTCTGCCTTGTTGTTGGCTTTGCTGCAGGGCTGTTCCCTTTTCTGCCGGGCAGGGAGCAGGGAGGTCAAAGAACTTGGCTGGGCAGCAGGAGGAGGAGAAAGGGGCCACAGGCAGGTAGGAAGCTCTTGGTGGTGTCATGATACTGTGAGGAATAACCCACCTATTTCTTTGTGCAGAGCATTGTTCCATCATCCTCACAGAGGAACAATCCAGCTTTTGCTATGGACCTTCCCCTCAGCACTCACCTCCAGCCACATATGCACGCTAACAGCATGAAAATGGAGGAGCCTCTTTGGAAGTTACCTGCCTCCCCTGGGCCAGTGAGGAGTTTCTCTCTGAGCTCTGTCTCCGTGTTTCAGCCTAGAAAGCTGTGTGACTGGACCCTCCTCTGTTCAAAAGGGAAATCCTCTGGACAGAAAACAGGCACTGGATGACCCAAACATCAGCTGTTGTGTCAAACTCACCTCTGCTGGTCTGTAGTTTAATCATCCCTGTCTGTTTTTGTTGACCTGCTCTGAAGCCCTTGGAACAACACTTAAAGGGGCCTTTCCTTGAAACATCTTTGCAGTGAAATGTCAAAGGGACTGTTGCAGCTCTCCATTGCATGAGGAAGCAACAAAAGATAATATGCTAACCATGCCCTAGGTTTTCTAACAAAGAACTGTCCTAAGTGTCCTCCCTCTAAAGTGTAAGAGTATTCCCTTACAGCAGGAGAGGTGACAAAACTCTCTTTCGTACTCATGAGGTGCTGCAGTTCAAGCTAAGCGCTTCCTGGCCTTCCCATTGCTGGAGTGAGCTCCATCCTGCTGCCAGGGAGGGCCAAGACTCAGCTGGTGCCAACCAAAATAGGCTGAAAGCTTCATGTAGGGGTTAAAAGGACCTCACACGGGGAGAAGCCTAATTTTAATTAGCTTTGCAAATTGGTGTAATCATTTTAAGGATTTGGAGATTCGTCCTCTAAGGTATATCTGGGAGCTACAGCCTAATTTTCATCTTTCCCAGGGGAAAATCAGCAACATTCAAAGAGAAGCAAGTCCCTTAGATACTGAAAAGCAACTGTTTGTTGCTATCTATGTAACAGTCCTGTACAGAGGGGTTTGAGAAAAGGGTGGGTGGGAAGGGTTTCCACCAGATCAAAATAAGACTGTGAATCATCAATGTTACACTGTTGTGAAAATGTGTAAGACCATATTCAGATGTGTGGCTAGACTCCTGTGAAGAGCCTGGGTAGTAATCCTTCAGCTCTAGTGATTGGTATGATCTCATTTAGACAGCTGGCATCACACTTCAAAATGTTTGTGGATCAGCTGGGCAGAGTCTGGGAGGAGGGTGCCAACAAAGGTCAGTGGTCGAGAAAACAAGATGTGTGAGAAAAGACAGAGAGTACAGAGAGTAAGCTAGAGAAGATGACAGTGGTTGAGGAGGAGGATGTGATGCACAGTCTTCAACACATAAAAGACCACTGCAAAAACTATGGGATTTTTTTTTTTTTTTTTCATATTTGTGCTGGGCAAAGGAAATGCAATGAACTGCAGCAGGAGGAATTTAAGGTTACAGATGCACTGAAGTAGATTGTCTTGGATGGGTGAGTTTCCATCATGGTAACATTAGATAAATATCTGCCAGGAATGGCCCAGATACAGGTAATTCTCTTTTGGGCAGAAGATGGGTAAAATGAATGTTTAAGGTCCCTTTTAACCCATGTTTTTTTACTAGTCTACATTCAATATGATAAAGGCTCCCACTAGTCACACACAGGGGTATAGAGTTCTGGCACTGGAATGCAGGGATAAGGAATGGACATTTGTTCCAAAGGTTGCTGAGCCTTGAGAAGGGAATCAGAGAATTTCCAAGTGAGAATATGGCATCAAAAAGGATTAATTTCATGCATTAGAATGCCAAGCAGGATGCTGTCCACACATCATTAGGAGTCAAGGCTTTTAAGATCTGCTCTCCACTGGCACAGAAAACAAAATTTGCCCCAGTAGCCTGCGTAAAAGCCATAAAAATAAAATTCTCCCTCATGCCCAGTTGCAATGCACTGGCTACTGAACAAGATTTGTTTGTCACCCTCCAGCCCAGTGATGGTCACCTTCCAGCGGTGCTGCCAGAACGGCAGAAAGGTGCACAGAGTACTTTGGGATGGAAGTTTCTCCCCACAGAGCCATATGGCCACAAGCAGATAACGCTGTGAGCAGCATTCATTAACAATTTCCAAATCTGCAGCAGCTGGAGCGTGGGATCATTTAAAACATGACTGATTTACTTCCTGCAGCCTTGAAAAGGAGGGATCGGTCGGAACCCAAATGCACGACACATTTCTCTGAACTTATCAAACGAAACCACATGCATCTCATTAGCATCACACACACACTCACCGAAGTTACCTCTTGGGGAGGGTACTGGAGAGGCTCACAGGACAGCTGCTCGATGGAGCATTGGCAGGAGACCAGGTATCCCAGTTGCTGGGGTGGCTCCAGAAACTGAGCAGAATAGAGAAAGAGGGAAGAATATTTACAATAATCCTGATGAAAACAAAGTGTTGGGCTACTATTTTATTTGAGCTGCAGCAAGAACAACAATAAAAGCTGTAAGGACTATTCTTTAGGCAAAACTGTTCTGTGAAGGCTTGTAATGAGCTGCACTCACTTAAAAATAGAGTTGAAGTTAACACAGTGTACCTTAAATTGTGGGACAGTGATCCATCTTTATGCCCACCAGATGTTACTTCATTAATTATTGACAAACAACATGGCATTTCTATACCACTTCATAGCATTAAGAGAGTTTTATAAATAGATGGATAAAAAATTAACCAATCAATTTTGTTAGACAATTAACTAGCATCCACCATTTTAGTCTGAGATGATGCCAAGATTTTCCTTTTTTTTAAAGCATGCAAGAAGGGAAGGACTGAGCTTGCCAGAAAAAAGAGAAATGCTTTCAGCCTAAAAAATGCAGAATAATTTCTGAATGTTAAGCAATGGGGTTAAACGTTTAAAGCTTCCAAAAATTTTAGGCACTGGGACGGAATTCATCTCCCTCCCTTGATTGAATGCAGACGTTTGCATCTAGGCTCATCATTGTGGACCTCCTTTATAGTCAGCAAAAAGAAATGAACCATGCCCTTCAAGCGCCTGTTCCTTGTGGCTGATCATAAAAAGAGATATTGTAGATGTCAAGGTCTGACGTAGGCATTGCACAGCTGGGAGAGAAGAATCCTCCCCTGACGTCTCCTTTGAAAATCTGTCAGGAAAAATATTTTGAGCTCCAGCCCTGGAGCCGCTGCAGTTTAGTTCTTTAAGGAGGATGCAGGGTGGTACCCCAGGGGAAGGATGGCCAGGCACACGGTGGGCACAGTCCCAGCTGGCACAAGGATGGCACCTGCTCTGCAAAGGCACTGCGTAAGGAGGGCACCTGCCAAAGGGCAGGGAAAGCTCTGCTCCTCCAGTAGCTCTGCGTGGGCTCTGCCTCTGAGCTGCACTGCTGCAAAGAACGAGTGTCTGAGAGCCGGGTTGTGAAGGAAACTGTTGCCCGGGAATACACAGGCAGGTCTATCCTGGCTGTTTGGTTCGTGTTTAAGTTGTGGCGATGCTGGGACTCCTGCTGGTTGCTGTAAGCACGGTGGGTAGTGGTCACTGGCTGCTGTGTACCCTGCCACCCTGGCTCTGTGCCTTGCATGGCCTCTGTGGGCTCAGAGGGACCGAGGCAGTAACAGGAGGCTTTAAGCTGAAGGGTCATTCCTGATAAATAGGAACAGTACCCAAAACCAGATTGCAGTAGTCCCTGCTCTGCTGTGTTTGCAAAAGGGCATCAGCTGATGCACTGAGGTCTGTGTCTTCTTTCAGCCATTTCTCCATAGCAAATGAACTGGTGTTTGTATTAAGGTGCAGGAACGGGAGCATAGAGAGCAAGGTGCTGAGGAACAAGAGAACAGAGAGCTGACATTGTGCAGGGACTACAGCATGCCCTTAAGGCTAAGAGATTTGTGGTATAAAACACCAGGACCAGGATCCCCTCTCTGTACAGAAGAAGCCAGCACTCACCTGAGTATTCAGGATTTCACCTTCCCAGACGACAGGACTGCAGAACCGTCAGAGGAGACACGATAGGAGGAGAAAGGGAAAGGAAGAACTCCCATAAATAGGGACGAAAATCCTCTTCCTTCATCCTTCCATTTTGAAGACCAAGACCAGAACAGTTCTTACCTTGGGGGCAGCAGCAACCATCCCCACTAGTATTTTATAAATTTCACTAAAGACTTCCCCTGTCATTTTGTTTTAACATAATGTACAGTCACAGCAAAATACAACTGAAGTTTAAGGGAACAATACCATCCAAAGGAAGAACAGGACTGGTTATCATTATCATTATCAAGATCATACTAACAAGATAAGATTTAGTTGTTATGTGTTGGGAGACCAAAGACATGGCCATTATCTTTTCAACTTTCTCCTATACAGGCTTTTCTCTATTCATCTGAGTTGCCACTCTCCAAAATATTCATGGAAACTTGTTAAGAGTAGTTATAATGAGTTAACATAGATTCATACACTTTTTAAATAATGCTTAAAAATTCTAGAGTTTTTCTCTGTTTGTACTCCTGTGCAGTAGACCTCAACGGGGATTTCACTGGCTGTTCCCAGGCTTGGAGGTGGACATATAGCTACACAGGCTGATTGCAAAGATGGGATATGTAGGAGAAGGCCACAAGGTCTTTTATGAAGCAATGGCCTTTTTTCCCCTGTTTTTCACCCCCTCCCTTCAAAAGAATGCTATAGCCTTTCATATTGAGAGTAATGTCTTGATTATGAATAATCTTTCACTGTTCTTGTTCAATAGTCTTCCTTTAAACCTCTATTACATTACCCATGTGTAAGCATATCAGCCACGAAATTTTCTCTCAAGATCACCACCAACTAGAAAACACTAGAGATGCCACTGGCCAAGCTCCTGTTATTGCTGGATTTTCTCCTCTTTCTGTAGTTGTACTTGGCTTCTAGAAGAAACACTGCCCTGTTTGTCTTGTGCCACAAATGTTTGTGGCACCCTCCTGGCAAACAGAGATAATTCCTGCCCTGAAGAGCACTTGACTGCAGCTACGAGAAGAGACGAGAAAAGAAAAGAAAATGCTTCAGAACTCTTAATATATTTTCTAATTAACATTTATTCTTTTTGTTTCAGCAGCTGTACACAGTGGGCCAAATTAATCCCTGGTAAATTGTTACTAATCCCTGTATACATATTAATCTAATGTTTCCAGGCAGACAGACAATCTGCCTGGCCACTTTCTATCTGCACAGGTTGCTTTCAGCGGGAAGAAGCAGACTTTGCAAGTTCAAAGGAGCTGCTCACCCTTGCAGTCCAAGCTAAGACAGCCAAACTTTTTACAGCACGCCATTTCCCCATAAGATTTCGAGTATAGGTTGGGCTAAAATCATGTTTCTGAAGGGATAATGATACTTTCCCATTCTGATTGTAGGAAATGCGGAGAAGTAAAAAATTAAAGAACATTTCAATTTTTTGTAGCCCTCCAGACGTGTTACTTTGGGTTGCTGCTCAAATCACCTGAAACATATTGCTCTTCCCTACATTTTCTTTTAATAAAGATGGTTCTAGCAGTGCATTCATTATTCAGTTCCTAGCAGTAGAGCAGCTTCATAAGACTCTCCTGGTTGCAGTCATTAATGGCACCAACCAAACCTGAAGCTGAAATACCGCAAATTTATTTAAACTCAGCCTCCTGCCAGACTTCAGAATTAACTATTTGCACACCCTCTGTTGCTTTACTTGTGTTAAGACCCTCCTGCTATTGCATAATGAACTAACTAAGGGATCATAAGCAAAGAGATCAAAACACAAATCTTAAAAGATGTTTCTTTCCTGGATGAAATGTGACCTGGGTCTACCTCTTAGGTGTTTTTCTGCCTTAGTCAAAAGTCAGTGCAGGATAAGAAGACACAAAGCACTAATGTGTGGCTGTACAGGTAGCACACAAGCATATACTGGGATGAAGGGGGGATCCTCCCTCATTTTGCCTGATGCCGGCTTGTGACCCTTGCACTCCCTGTATGAGCTCTGGGATTATACCACACGTTACCACTAGATGTCAAACTGTGTCCCCAATCCCACAAATGCCTCCAGTGTCAAGCGATGGAGGGCCCTGCGTGCTGCTCCTGCTGCAGCAACCGTGTCAGAGCAGATTTTCATTTTATTTCAGAGGAAAATGGTTGACAAATGATTGAATTTAGGAGCTTTAGTTACTGCAGACACAGGGATTTCTAAAGGGGTATTTTGCCCAGAGAGGCAGGATCAGGTGTTACTAACAGCTACTAACTCTGATTTTGTTAAAAAATTAAATCTACCTTCTTGCACCATTAATGAAAGAAAAAATTAATATAACTCCATAGGGGAAAAAGTTAACTTACCAGAAAGTGAGGCTATATTATTCCTTTGTTCCCTCTTGGCAAGTTTTAGTTGCTTTGAAACCAAAATCAGTAAGAAAAACTGAGGAGTCCTTAGCTTAGGACTGCAGCTCTAGCAGCATTCATACATGAAGCACAAAAATCGTGATCAACATTTGGATCACGGATTCCCCTGCATGCAAAAAAACCCACAAGAGTAGCTTACTCCTTCAAGTAGCTTAATTTGGAAGTGATGGAGGTGCTCCCTTGCAGATGAGCTGCACACTGCAGCCCTGATGAAGGATGTTAACTACAAGTCCTGTGTTTCCTTCCTCAGGAAAGGCCTATGGCACTGTTACTCTGGACAGGTTTAAACTCCTACCTACCACAAGTTTGAGTTCTCAGATGTGTGCTTCTTGTTGTTACCTTCAGGTTTAAATGACAGCTCTTTTACCACCCAGATAGGGTTGTTTCTCAGCAGGAGGTGAAGAAATTCCCATCTAACTGAATGCTTTCTCCACGAAAGCTGTTACGTAAAGGATGAGATCTTGCCTTTACCATGTGTTGGAAAATACAGTTTGTTAGGTGCAGGCTTCTGAAAGGACATGGCTTGGGCTCTTTTTAGCCTCACCAGCATCCTTCCTGTTTCTACCAAAAATAAACACAGTGAAGCTTTTCTTCTTTAGCACTTTTAAACTTTCTTGGCTTTGTCAGAAGTTGTGTCACAGGATGTCCCACACCACAACACATCTCATCACCACAGCATGACATGGGCTGAGATCAGCCGTGTGTGGGGAAGTGTCTGGGCCTCTCCTGCCTCCAGTTCCTTGTCATCATCTCCCACTGGATCAGGACTGATCAAGTATACTGGGTGCAGAGCCTCCCTCCACAGCCTAATCAGAAGGATTTAATCATCTGTTTTTGATCTTCTCACTTAGCAGTGGTGTCTTACACCTCTTAAAGGCATAAGGAACCCAAATTCCCTCCCTGAGTACAGCCACAGTTCTTTCTCTGTCCGTTCTCCACATACACTCAGTGTGCAAAGTTGAGTCATGGTTCATGTCCCTCATTGGTTCCCCCTCAATTCCTTCCTCCTGTGGTCCTCTTTTGTGGCTGGCAAGCTGGTAAGAGGCCCCAGGGCACAGCTCTGTAAGGACAAAGGGTCTGTCCAGCATGGCATGGTGGCTGTCAGCCTCCCACACAGGGAATGGAGGCTCTGGCTGGAGGACAGCCAAAAGGAAAGGCTGTGGGAAGGAAAGGCTGTCTTGGCCTGAAGTCCTCATCTGAAGACATTGTGTCAAGGCCCACAGCAGGTCCTCTTTGACAGTCCTGCTTTAGTACACGGAGTAGCAGGTCTGAGAGGAGGGTCTCCTTAACAAAACAGGCTGCAGAACAAGCATGGTTAGGAAAGCTGCTGGGTCTGGTTACTTGTCCCCAAAGCTGTCTCTCCAGCCAGAAAATTTCATCTTGACACATGAAGAGGGCCTCCTCAGCAAGCGTGCTCTATCCAAACCAGTAAAGAAAGGGCCTTGTGCCAGCAAAACCAGGCCAAAACTATGCAATCAGACCTCCAGCACGTTTAAAAATATCTCTGGGTCCCTGTACATCCCACTTCTCCTGGCTCCCTTTCCGCTTCTCAATGCAAGGAAGGAATCTCTAGCTAGCCGAGGTTTGGGATGTGGTTGAGACGTTTCTGTGGTAAAAGGGTGGAGCTCCCTTGTTTTCTTCTTTTTCCACAAAGTGCTCTGGCTCTTGGACAGTGACTGTTCAAAGAAACCATGTAGCTATTCCTCTCCACCTCCCGCCTCTCGTTCCCTCCCTGGGAAGGTAAAGGAAGGAGCTCAGGGATAACAGGAGCATGCAGCAAGCCTGCTCTTTGCACCAAAGCCCTCATCAGAGCAAGGTGCGGCCAGCACAGCACAGCAGAGGCCAGCCAAGACAAGCATTTCCCTTCAAAGGGCCCTCCTTCCCACTACACCAACGCTGGGACACCCTTTCATGGGATTTCCTTACTATGGCAACCCACACCCACACAGTATTTAAAAGAAGGATCATTTTGGGTTTATCCCTGTGTCACTACCTGCTCCACTTGCCTTAAGAGTTGCCTCCAGCAACCAAACAACAAATTATCGGGGGCAGGGATGGGGACATGGAAAACACCAGGGTGCCCCAGGATAGCAATGAAATGAAGCAGCTTTTGGCAGCTTGACAATATAATTTCTCAGTCGTCATGTCTCTCTCTGAATTTTATATCTGAGGCTATATGCTGTTCCGAATATAATGAAAAAGTTATTCCCCTTCGATGGCATGCAGTCTTATACCTTAATTTTTTGCCCTTCAGCATCCTCCTTAAGTGAAAGATACAGGTGTAGAAGTTAACAGCACCTGAAAGTAATAATGATGATCTTTTTGCAATCAAACATTGGCACGTGACTGTGCTCTTGATTTTTCTCAGGCTGTGCAGTCTCACTCGTCACAGCTGGCCCAAATGCCTGAAACCACAACTAGTCAAAGTTCATGGTCAATCCATGGATGAGAGGAAGAAACTGCAGAAAACCTGCCAGATAGCATAAGATAATAAAGAACCTGAGGAAATTTCAATCTTCTCTGGGATACTCCAAAAGTAGAAAAAGAAGTGAGATTGGCTGAATAAACGATTCATTGCAAAATTATTCACTGAGATTAGGAGCCAAATAAAAGGAGGGAGAAGGACCCAGAACGGTTTACAGTAATAGAAGGTATGATGGAATTGGCACATGAGGAATGTACTTCCTAGGAGAGATGACAAAGAGGATCTGTCTCCTTATTGGCATTTTTCAGAAGCACAACAAGAGGTAAGACTCTAGAAGAAAAATAGAAGCTGTTTTTATCCACAGCCTATAGATCCTGGGGCCCCAGAGCTGAGCTGTCACATCTTATTTTTATATCGTGCTCCCAGTGTGTGAGTGTTTTACCAAGATGTTTTCTTTTCTCTCATTTCATATTTTCAGCAATTGCTACTGTTCTGCAGCCTCCAAATGGGCTCTGGGAACCCAAGGACGGCATGAAAAGCTGAAGTACGGGAAGCATTGTACCCGGAAAGGGCAGAGGAGGAGGTCTGATAGGGGTGACAGAGACTCCAAGGTCTTCTGGAAATGCGGCGCCTCACTATCCCTGATGCAAGAGCTGTACTCAGGGGCAGTGGCATTTCACAATGATTTCAAAAAACATTTCTAACCCTCAGGTATTGAGTAGCTGTGGTTTCACATGGCTGTAATAAGCAGGAGCTAGTGTTAGCCTAGAGTGAACAGAAAAAGGGATGTTTTGTAATTTTTTTTCTTTTGTTTGGAGGCTGCTAAGCACATTCTGAATGTTGGGGGTCTCCACTGCTATCTACTTCTTCTCTGGCCATAAAGAATGAGCAAAACCAGCAAACACATGAGAAATTGTGTTACTTATTGCAAAGGTTAACCCGAAAAGAGATGATCTAGCTCGAACTCATTTGTGGGGTGCCTAGATAGTTTAAAAGGGAGACAATTGTGAGTTGGCACAAACTGGGGTGTCTTGGAAAAGCATTTGTAGTTTCCACGTGACTGATACATGATTATGTCTGTTTGAGATGGTGTGTTTTAAAAATATCAGATAGGAAAAAAAGGATGATTGGTGTAATCTATTTTAATTATGCTTCATATTTGCAGTTATTTCTAAAACTCCATAAAAATTACCAGAAAACAAAACTAAACTGAACTAAAAAGGCTGCTTCCTGTTAGCTGGTAATTAAAACATCCTGATTTGCAACTAAATATAGCCCTTCCTCTAAATTTGGTAACTTTTTGCTAGACTGGGCTCTCTGCACATGTAAATAGAACAATCTAATCGCTCACATTTATTCAAATCCATAATTTGCATTTACTTATGTTAGAAAATAGTGAATGGCTTTGCTTATTTACATGATAAATATTTTTTTTTACTTTGATTTGTGTCAAGCTATTTTTGGATAAGAATTGGAATTCAATTAAGATGCAGAAAGACAGCATTTTAATTCTACTTTTTGTTTGATAATGGAGCTACCCAGTAGTTGTGCAGGACATAGAAGCTGATAAAACTGATTTAGCAAGGAAAGGACATAGTATCTGCAGGTGTGAATTGAATTGTTTCTTTTTGGTTCACATGTCTTACAAGGTTTTAGAGCTAATAGATCTCAGCCTTTCCAGCCTCACTTACAGTGAGACCAAAGAAGAAAATCTAGTCTTCCTTGGTTTTCCAACTTGCTATGAACTTTGTAGTGCTAATAAGAGCAGTAGTTATTGAATCAAAATGATAATAAATAATGAATGCATTTAGGAAAACCTCCCAGAACTTCCAGAAAAGGCTGCAAATTGTAGGGAAAGGAGATCTCGGACTTCCGTAAACTTTTTCTATCCTTTCACTGCTGACTTACCTCACTTTGCTGGTGTGAGATTAGGCCTTTAATACACTGTGTCAAAATTTCCCATTGATTTCTCAGCTTCATTTCCCAAAAGGAAGGTCCATTTAATTTAAAAGCTAAAAACACAATTTAAAAACCCCAAACCAGCTATGATTGCACCCCTGTCAGTCCTCCCATTGCTCCTACTCATTTCACATTTAAACAGAAGTTTCAGCAAGAGGCTCCTCCCGGAACAGGACCCATTCTGCGATCACCAAACGCAGGTTTTTGTTGCATGTTCCTCAAACAATTAGCACCACCTCAGCAGCATTTCACTGCCATCCCTGAGCTTCTCAGGATGTCATTAATCCACCTTCTTCTCCTGATTCTCCCTGCTGGCAACCTTTTCTGTTTCATGTTCAGCTGGAGTTCAGGACTTCCTCCACCTGACTGTGCTGCCACAAGTCACAAAAGGACCCCAAGGGTAAAATCTCCTTGGCCATTCAAGCAGTTGCCCAGTAGCTTTCTTATAGGTAAGGGGCTGCATCTCTGTCTTGGAGAGTCAGAAAAGGATGTGGCTGCAGACCAATGCCTCTCACGTCTCCTAAGCAACCACTGAAATAGAGGAACAGTCTTTTCAAAATGGCATCATGATAAAGTGATTTGGCAAAATGCAAATATAATTTCCTGTTGACTGTTAAGGCTCCATAAATGATCTTTAGTCACTGAGCACAGTGGATCTGTGTTCTGCAATAAACAGCAAGTATGAAATAACCCCCTTCTGTGTTGCAGCACAAACCAAGATCACAGATTTCTTGTCCAGCCTGTGTGCACTAATCAGGAGCTGCTATAGAGACAGGCCTTTTTTTCTCAGCTTGACATCCAAAATTTTCTAAGCTTTTACGGTTTACGTCTTTAAAATTTCTCTGTACACTAATGATGGCTGTAGCTTTTTTGGTAATGGTTTACACTGAAATCTGAGAGTCTTACAAGAAACCCCCTGACACCAGGAGCTGGGACTTTAAGACAGTTGCTGTGTGTGACAATGTTACAACCCAGAAAACCCAACACATACTGAGTTTTCTAATAACTCCCTCATCTCCTATGACAAAGGCCATTCCCAATTGACTCAGTTTTATTAGGGACCTTTGAGTTACTCAAATTGTCTTCTGTGATATATTGAAGGGCAACAGTGTAGGATCCTGCTTGCTGTATCCTGTAGACCCTGTCTGCTAGGGGTCAGTCTGAAATACAGCCTCTCCTTGCTGCATTAATTTCTCCCTTTTACTGATTTACCTGTAAAATTTGAATTGTAGCACTTCAGTTGTTCCCTGTACCCTCCATTCATCTACAGTTTCTCCCTGAGACTGCTGTCCTACAGAGCCCATGAATCACTGTTGTGTGCCCATGGTGTCAAAATATTATTATCTACTTATTTTTGCCCCAGCTTTGTTTTTCCTGACAGCACGCATTCTCCTGAGCTGTTTTAAAACAAGTTGGTTCAATTTTCCAGTTGGAAATACTTGGTACTGTTACGAAAAGGTGCTATATAACTATAACTCAAACCACAGGATTTGTCCCAGCATCTCTTAAATTTGCCAGAGAACTGTGTATGGGGTGATCAGTGGAGTGAGAGTATGACACTGGCACTGGGGTCACATGCATTCTTGCCCTCCTCCTCACAAGAGGTTTATACCCTTCTTCTCAGGCAGGACTAACAGATGTCTGTGTGGTTTAGGCAGATACTTTTCCAGCTGATCTTTCTCTTTCCCTAAATTTCGCTACCATTCTGGTATTCAGCAACTTTCTTACCCAGCTGTAAGAAATGTTGGCATCTTTTTTTCTTTTTTCTCCCCCAAAAAAACCCTCTCTAGTGCTTACGGATCTGAAGGAAAACCCAAACCTGATCCAACGGAAGGATGTTCCTGGAATGTCCCTCAGGGACACACATGTCCTTTTCTGGCTAGAGATATTTTGGCTCAGAGGGCCAAAAGAAGCAGCAAAGTTGGAACTTAAGGTAATGGAACAAATCCATTTTGGATGCAAATCTGTGATTTCCAGGCTCTCATCATTTAGGCTGCTGTGGATCAGGCAGACCTCTCAGTCTTAAAAGAAACCTCTTCTCATTCTCTCTCCTCCCTGTATGGCTTTTTGTTTGTTTGTTTGTTTTCTCCCCCTCTTTGTTTTTTAATTTGGCTCCATTTGTTTAAAACAAGCAAAAGTAATCTTGATGTGGTTCTTGCTCTGCACAGCAGTAGGGCTGGGGCTGCTTTTTCTCTTCCCTTACAGTGCTGCCATTGCAGAGAATGGTGGCCAAACACCACAAGAGCACAGAAAAGAACAATGGGGTGAGGGAGAAGGACATCTGGCCACACCTGTAACCCTATATGTACATGAACAGCTTCTACTACAATCAGGGCAGAGATAGCAAAAGCTTTCCAGGAACAACCTGCTGGTAAAACGCGCTCTGGCAGGAATACAGGATTAGGGGTGAGGGAGAACACAGAGCAGATCTTACATTGCTCCTTGCCATCCTGATTTGTTGCCTCTTGGCATTCCCCCCGTGTCTTCTGACACCTCCTCAAAGACGGTCCCTGGGGCAGGGCCACACCACAGAGCTCTTAGCACAGGGAAAAAGCCCTTGGTGGAGGTTGAAGTGAAGGGGCACAATTGCTTCCCATTTCCCAGTACAGTATGTTACGAGGGGCCCTTGCAAAGCTTGGCTGCCTGACAGTTTGGTTTGCAAGAGCATTGGCCCCTTTCCAAGCAATTCTTTCAGGTCTCATTGTTTGGGAGGAAACAAACAAGGGGAACAGCGCTGGGTGGGCACACCAGAGGAGGGTCTAAATATAGCAGGGCAGCATTAGGGAGCCAGGCCTCTTAGCCAAAGCTTACTCTAAAGGCGACAAACCCGCTCTGCTAGTCTGCAGCAACGACACCAGTTCTGCTGTAGGCACCCCAGTTACACGGGAGAGGGCTCTCCAGATGTCCCAGTCCTGTTGGCCAGCCACAACGATGCTACACTAACCATAAAAGCTGAAAGCAGCCTGTTAAGCTGAGTAAGTAATTGCAAAGCACAAAGAGAATATAACTGCTTCCAGCCTGAAGTCTTCTGAGTACTTTCTGCTATAATTTATACCCAGTTAAACTTCAGCATGAGTCAGGAAATAATCTGAACTACAGATTTAGACAATGAGGTGTCAGAATGAAGGCAAGCCAAGCCCTTTCGACCTGTGATGGAAAGAAGATAACTTTGTGCCACTTTTGCCTGGAGGTGTTGAGACTCAGTAGGATTCAAACTAAATAATTTTGCTGACAGCACTGCAGAGCTGGTGACATTTCTGAAAGCAGAGGAAAAGAGAAAACAAGTGTGCTAAAGAAGTTTAAAAACATCCTCCGTAACTTGGTGTACCCCCATAGAAAACACATCCCGCTAGAACAGCCAGGGCACAGGTAAGGAAATGTTAAAGGAGAAACGTGGCTTTTCCTGAGGGAGTATATGGAGAGTTTTAATTTTACACATCCTGAGCGAGGGGACACTCAACTCTCAGGCAGAAGGAATCTCCTCACAGAGCTGATTTTCCTGCTCAGTACCTTCTGCATTTGAGAGTACAGTAGAAAGGCAAGTTGTTTTTCCACTTAACCTAGAGGCATGCCTGACCATGAAGAGAGAGATGTGGTGTGAGGCAGGAAGAAAAAGCCTAGAAGGAAGAGGGGATATGATCAGCCTTGCAGTGAAGACAATAGGAGATCATTTGTGCAGACCCACCAGTGCATTTCCTACAGGGACTTAGCTCAGCGAGCAGAAATAAGAAACAACAAATGTGCCAGAGCCTGCCACTTGCAGGAACACCTGGCCTTGCCTGACGCAGCTGCCAGAACTCTCTACCCCTCACAGCTGCCTGCCCTCTTGTTAGAGGTGTTTGCAGAGAGGACGTGTGGCTTTTGCAAACTTGTATTTCCTCTCTTCCCGCTTCCTGCCACCAAACCAGGCTTTGCCCTGTTAGAGACAGAGAGAAGGTGTGAAGCAGCAGACTGTCCTAGCTGAAGACCACCATCACAGCTGGTGATTCTTCATAGGGACTCATCCTTGAGCTGGATGTTCAGGCACAACAAAAGGAATCTTAGTTGAAAGCTTGTGCTAAAACAAGATATAAGTCTCTCATACAAAAGATGATTCGCTGAAGTGATCAAGAGAAGACCTCAGAATAAAAGAAGTCAGGTTTTAAGTGACTTTTTAAAATAGCATGTAACAGGCAAGCTTTTATCCCTAAAATAGTAAGCATTCCCTGAGCTATTTGTTGGGGGTTTTATTTCCAACAACAACAACAAAAAAAAGATGATTATGAAACAGCCCTTATCTTCTACCGAAAGTGACCAAAATGGATGATTGCTGGAGTGAACCCCTAAACCCATTTCTTTTCTCCCTTCAGGCTTAGTTCTTATAATAGAGATTAATTCTTAGCCCTTAGCCTTGAATCACCATTGAAATAATGCAAGGCTGCTGTTTTGATGCAGTTAGGTTAACCCACAACTTCCTCTCCCATGGCAATGTGATTAGCAGAATGGGTGATAAGAGACGCACATCTGAAAGTGGAAATACAGGCAGCGAAGTGGGTGCTGGTGTCAGTGTCCTCTGAGTGGTGGTGAGCTGGGCTAAACATGTGGGGTCTTCTACAGAGTGCTACTAATGCTGTTCTTTGGCAGAACTGAGAGCACAAGAGACTAAGTAGTTTCTTTTTTTTGTATTATAGGCCTCTGGCTCAACAGATTTTTCATTACTCTTAGAACAGTGTTTATAGGCTAAAGGGCAGTGGAAACTGCAACAAAACCGGTGGGTTGCAAATGTGGAGGAAGAGATTGATACTTGAAACTCTCCTTCTATCTCTCAGGCTGTGGTAGTAAAGCTGCCACATAGTGACAAAGCAAGGGGTGTCTGAAGGGATAGATAGATCTCCTCAGTATTTTCTTCCCCCATTGAGTTTTCTCAGCTCCTAGAGAACCTGTCTGTGCTAGAGAATTCTGATTATCACTTGTATTTGCAGGCTGGTAAGACATGAGAAGAAATGGGCTTATGGTTGCGACATTCCCCATGTTCATAGGTGTAGTTGATTGGGGTTTTTGCTGTGCTATAGAGTGACAATGTAGTTCTAAGCAAGTTGTTTAATTTCTGTGGGCCTCTTTGGTTAGCTGATTGGGTGGAAAAAAGCAGGCAAAAACATTTCCTGGTTTGGTGGGAATCCTTATTGTTGTTATTTGCAGTGAGGCAATATGTTGAAGAAATCACCTCCGTGACACACTACCTTGCTTGTACTCAGCATAAAGTTGCCCGCTGTCTCTTCAAAGTTATCCAAAAAACTGCTGGCAGGATGCTCTCAAAAAGGCCTGTGTGACTTTGGAATGCCTCCATCGTGGAAGGTTTGTGGTCTTCCTGCCTCACCAAATGGGTCATCCCACTGGTAAGATGCTAGGAGGAGGTTCAGACCATGCCTCTGGGATGAAGGAAGCTTTTGCTGGCTGTGTGGTTTGTCTGATAGATTTTTTTTCTCTCTGAATGTTTGTGTTACAATACTATCATGTATTACTGAGCCATCAATAGAGTTTTACACAGGGAGACATAAAGCCTTTCTATTATGGTCTTCATGTTGTTTAAATAACGCACAGTTGGAGTCCCCAGTCAAGAATTAGAGATCCTCTGTGCTAGATGCTGGACAAACACAGAATTAGGCAAATGTCATGGTTCAAACAAGTTTATGCTCTGAGTAAGAGAATGGAGATATGTTCCTCATCCTGTTTTCTGTATGCAAAACATCTCTGAAAGGACTGTGAACAGTGACAGAAGGCAATCTGGCTAAAAACATAGTTGCATGTTTTGTAGTTGTGCTCTGTATGGTCAGTACTGAATATCATGTTATATTAGGCCACTTAGAATAATTTAGGTTGGAAAAGATCTTTAAGATCATTGAGTCCAGCTGTTAACCCAGCACCACCAAATCCACCACTGAACCTTGTCCCTAAGTGCCATGTCTTACGGACCTCAGACTTCACTGCACCTGGGACAATAACCAAGCAGTTGGAATAGGCAAGTCTGCTTGGGACTGGGAGAACAGTCTGCTCCCAATATGTCAGTGACTACATCTAGCCCTCTGGCCCTATGCCCTAAGCAGCAAAGTGGGAGAAGGGGACTTTTCTGGTAGAAGGGGTGTTCCATTTGCTCTCTTCTGGTTGCCTTCTACAACATGAGTGATATCACATTGTTGTGCAGGCTCGTAACTGGAAGCTTCTGGGCAAAGGGCTGTTGTAGCCCTGGTTACACTGTCATATCATGGGCAGGCAGCCAGCAGCAAGGAGACTCAGGAGCATGTGTGGGGTGCTCCCTTCGTTTGTACCTGAGGTGCTGGGATCTGCAAAAGAGCTGACAAAACAGTTGCACAGAGCAGAGAGACACACAGAACAGCATATGTCAAGATGTAGGTCAAGAGGGTCCTATGGAAGGCAAAAAGGGAGGTGAGAGCTGAGGGGACAGGGCTCGTGTGGCTGGGAATGGGTGAAATTAGGAACCAAGAGTGGTGGGTGCCCTGTGACAAGGATCAACCCCATAGTCCGTGGTCCAAAATGTACTCAGAGAAACAAAAGACTCCACGTCAGCCTTTGGCTATACAATACTCTCCAGCTTTGGCCACAGCGATGGGAGTAGACAGGAAACTGGGCCAGAGAGGGGCAGGAGAGGAAAGAGAGTATGCTGAGGGGTGGGGAGGGAGGGTGAACTGGCGTGTCAGAGTCTAACAATGAACCGTCTGTGTCAGGAAAACAGACGTACTCGGCAGGGCTATTTTTAGGGGTTCAGATCTCCCCCTCTCCGAGTCTGCCTCCCCCCCTCTTCTGTGCTGAGTGGCGCCTGGCAGATTGGTGGAGATTTAAAGGCCACAGATAGGAAAGAGCTCAAACACAATGAAGGAAATGCAGCAGGGAGGGGAGAGATGGGTGCCCAGAAATAGCTCGTGCGACGCCTCAGCCACAGCCCCCAGCTCTTAGTGGAAGGGGAAGAAATACTTAGACCTAATGGCCAAAGCTTGTTCCCCAGGCTCTCTGAGTGCTTCTGGTGTCACTGATACCTTCTCTGTGAGAACGGAGAGAACTGCAAAGAACTATAAAGTCATTGTGCGTGCTGTGTTCATTCACACACGAGGCTGGCTCACCACATCCGTTCTCGAGGCGAAGGGCGGGTGAGGCATCGCCGATCAGCAGTGAAGCTGGGTGGGAAGGTGCCCCACCTTCCTGCATGAACCTGTGGCCCTTGCTGACAGGGAGGCCTTCGTAACTAACTTAAAATCCTGACCTATATTTACAGGTTCAAAGGGAAGGAATTGAAGTAATTGTCGTGGGTCATGGCTTCCAGACTTGGGCTGTGGCACTGCGGGGCCACTGGCCATCACACGCTGCATATGGTAGCAGAGACAAGGAAGGAATCTCTGTGGAGAGATGGCTGCTATGAGAACTCTGCTTTGGTTTGGTGTTGCTGTTATTCTGCAGACTCACTTTTTTCTATTTCTTTTTTTAGGAGGGAGAGAAATTCCCCCTTCCTCTTTAGCTATTTCAACTTCGAATTTCGTTTTGCTTTCCATACTTCTTCCCTGAGAACTTTTCCTCTCCAGGATTGTCTGATCCTGTCTGTGAAAGCTTTTCCAGGAGGGACACTGGCTTACTCCTTAGCCCTGCTCACTCAAACTAGTACAGAGACGTGCCCTGCCTCCTGGGTTGCGCAAACCCAGATTTTGTATTTTTTCCTCTCTGGACAACATCATCCCTTTCCCTCAGAAAAATCCCTTGGCTCAGCACTGATTTCGGGCTCCGATATGAAGTGCTTTATTTGTAAAGCCTCCCTTGTTTGGCTCCCGCTCACCTTGCCTGACCTTCTCCTCCTCCTCCTCCTCCTCCTTCTTCTCCTCCTCCTCCTGGCCACAGGCTCCCTGGGCAATCCTGTAGCGACCTCCCCTCTGTCCTCTTGCTGAACCTTATCCTGGCATGGGAAGAGGCACCCCTGTAGCCCAGCCTGCCTGGCAAGAGCTCTCCTGGAGCTCCTCATGTCTTCTTTCTCTCACTGCAGCACACGCCTCTTTCACCCTGCTTGCCATGCCATTTCCTTTCTCCAGCTCTTTCTTCCCTCCATGGGAACGAGAAGCTGGGCAGCAGCACAAGGCAGCAGGGCAGCAAACCTACAGCATCCGAAAGAGCCTCTGTGAATAAAGTGGGAATATTCCCTGTTTTATTTCTAGCTTCTTTTCCCTGTACTTGTGCTTCAAATACTGTTTTTTCTTGTCATGGGGATGGCAGTCTCTCTGCTTTCCCCACTGTGGTACCATGGTGGCAATGGCTGCTGGTGGGTCACGCAGCCTGGCTCTGGACACCCACGGTCCAGGGTCCTGGCTGGGATCAGGGCAGCAGAGCACAGACCCCAAATAACCAAAATGAGATGGCAGCACTCAATTTTTGCAGCATTCATCAGCTAGCAGGACCCACCCCCATGGCTTCAAAGGTGGCACCTCCCTCAGTGGCTGCAGGCAGCTCCAATAAATGGTGCTTCCAGGTGAAAATGCCTACTGGCCTGAAATAAACGCCAGGGGCAAGGGTGATGATCTGGCAGTGCTGCTGCGTGCCCATGCTCTGGGCCTGTGGGCCTTGGAGCAGGGCTGAGCAAGGGAGGGGAGGAGTCTGTGCTGCACCGGGCTCTCGCCTGCCCCTGGGGCCTGAACTCCCTCACTGGTGACATGAGGAAGCTTTACCCATGCAGGGGGTGATTTTATTTATTGAATTTATTTATTTATTTTAAAATGAAGCCATCCTCTTTTGAAGATGTTCTTTCTGGATAAACCTGCAAGAGAGGAGTGGCGAAACCATATCTAAGGTGAGGCAGGGCACTGGAGGTGGGGCAGGAGTGTGATGTAGTGCATCACCAGGAGAAGGTACAGGTGGACACAGACCCTGTTAGTGATGTGACCTCCATCTGATGCAGAGCAATAGAGGAGGCTGGCACAGTGAGATTAAACAGCTTGTTTGGCTCAGGGAGGGAGGGAGGGATGGAGGGGTCTGCAGCAGGGAGTTCAGGACTTAAAAGGGGACAGTGTGGTTACTCGCCGTGGTGAGCCTATTCTCTCACCGCTGGTCCGGTGTGGGGACTCAGCCATGTGGGAAAGGGCTGGCAAGTGCAGCAGGATGTGCCTCCTTCCCCAGGGGGCTAGCACAGAGCTTTATCTTCCTACAGGAGGCAGCCAGCCACCCAGACAGTGGGAGGATGGCCTGGCAAGGCATGCAGGTCTGAGCGCCCTGCTGTCTGAGCTGTCTGAAGTGTGGCCCTTGGCAGGCAGGCAGGATGCGCTGTGGCACGCGATGGCTTTGGCGGCACGCCGGTATGGGGAGGGATCCTGTGCACTGACTCGACATCAAGGTGCTGTGAGAAGCCCAGAATAAATTCAAGGAAGTTCTAAGTGTTTCATGAGGACCGAGGGTTCCTGAGAACAACCACTGGTCTGGTGGTGAGAGCCCAGTTTTCCTCCTTAGCCTGTGAGTGGGAGCAGAAGGCAGGGAGGTGACAGGCCAAACATCTCTACAACACCTTCTGCAAATCATTTTCCCCTCAACCTGCCAGGCATCAAGCTGTAAAATGGGGATAATTACGATAATTGCAGTGATAAACTGCACAGTCGGAGTTATAATTGTGCGAGGTCCTTCAGTAGGGCTCTCGGTGTTTTTTCTTATGTGTGAAGGGGTAACATCCAACACTTCTAAAGAAAAAAAAGTCACCATACCAACAGATGGGACCTGAATTGATTTTGACAGTGGTCAGATCTCAGACAGAGGCTTGATTTCTCTGAAAAACTACTCTCAAGTGAGTGAGATGGTGAATTTGCAGAGGGGTTCCTCTGCCCCATGAGAGTGCAGAGCCGAGGATTGTGGAAGGAGGTGGGTTAAGGGAGTCCTTTGCCCCATTTCCTGTCCAGTTTTCCCCCAAACCAAAACTACTTTCCTTGTCTTTGGTCTGATATTTGGTGAAAAGCTGCAATTTACTGATTTTTTTTTTGTTTGTTCATTTTTCCACCCAGACCCATACAGCTGCGTCTGGCACAGAGTAAGAGGTGTCAGTGAAGCCTTAGGAGAGTTCATTTTGCGTCCCTGAGTATGCTGGTGGGCATACCCAGTCCTGTAAAGAAGTCTTAATTTCTGGGATAAAAAACCGTGAAGTAAGTGCAAGGAACTGCCCTTATGAGCCGACATATGTGTGTACTGAAAACTGGACCAGAAAAGTGTTTGTGGGGTGAAGGGGGCGATGACACAGACAAGGCTCAGGGCCTGAAGGCAGACCTGTCCCATTTCCCTGCTTGCTGTACTGAGTCATTTCAGCTCCTTATCTAAACCCCTTTGTTGGTCGGGGGGAGCCTTTTTTGGGAGCTGACTCAAAAGTATGTGAACTTAGATGCCCGGACAGCATCTGTTTCTGCTTGCCGGGGAGGAGGGAGCTGAAGGTTTCCCTCCTTCCCCCTCTCTCGAGTTTCCCAGCTCTCTGCCCCCTTCTTGCACTTCAGCAGCTCCAGCCCGCACCTCTGTAGGGCAAGGCACGTCCTGAAGTGACAGAGTCATGTTTGAGCGCAGGAAGGCGCCTTGCAGCGAAGGACGCGACGCACAGAGATTTATTAGAGAGGCTCCTGGTCCCTCTGCTCCTCGCCGGACCCTCCTGGGGCCTTTGCCGAGCCGCAGGCTGGCGGAGCCGGAAGCAGCGTCGCCCCGCCGTGATTTCCTCCCCGGCAGCCCGTTATCTGCCCGCTGTCAGGGCAAATTTCCCCTCTTCCCCCCCCTGTCCCCATCCCTGTTCCCCAACTCCTCTCCCCGCCTTCCCTCGGCTTCTCGCTCGCTCACACACACACACACACGCACACGCACACGCACTTTACTGCCAAAAAGCGTCCTCCGCCCCCCTCCTCAGCTAACTTCCTTTCAGCATTTTTTTGAGCTGGATAATCCTAGGATTTGTAAAACGGGGGAAAGGAGAGAGCGAGTGAGCGGGAGTCAGGACAGGAAGCTGGTTTCTCATTCCTCCCCAACTGTCCAAAGGCAGGAGGAGGGGAAGGGGGGGAGCCAAAGAGGAGCCTTGTGCAGACTCTTCCCCAGTCCCTTTTCATTAGCCCGTTTGAACTTCCAGTCTCCTCCGAAAGCCAAGAGGAGGACGACCAGACTGGGACGCTTTCTGCTGGAAGTGGCGACAGCGCGACTGACGAAACCCAGAAGGTGGCTGTGGAGGGTCCCGGGATCGCGCTGAGGGAAAAGGCGTCCCCCTCACCATCTCCTGCCCCCAACTTGCCAGCTCTGATGCGGGCACCCATCCACCACCCACTTGCTTCTGATGAGAACCCTTCTGGGCTCAGGCTATGATCGCTGCTGCTGCGGGCTGTGGAGCCTCCTCTCGCCCTGACCTTCTTCTGCCACAGGAGCAGCCCAACATCTGGTGGGGATTAATGTTTACTTCTCTGGCTGGACGCTGTACGGGACCCCCGATGTTGCTCCCTGGGAGCGGGACACGGGCGGTGGTCTGAGGAGAAGAGCAAGATTTTTGTCGCCCAGCGTGAGGCCGGGGGGAGGGGGGCAAGGCAGGAGGGGGGTGAACCTCTTTTGGGACTAACCTCATGAAGAACAAGGGAGCCAAACAGAAACTCAAGAGGAAGGGAGCCGCGAGCGCGTTCGGCTGCGACCTGACGGAGTATCTGGAGAGCTCTGGGCAGGATGGTAAATGTTTCTTTATTCTCACTCTGGTTGCAGAGAAACCAAGCGCGTTCCCCCCGTGTTCTTACTGCCAGGACTGCAAACCAGACCTTTCCAAAAGCGAAGGGTTAGATAACCTGGAGCTGGTTTATCCCTGGGAAGTGGAGTCACTGCCCTATTACTCACAATGAATGAACGATTGGAAGATTGCTTTGGTGATGCATCTGCATGACCCTTGCATGAGTAGTGCTGTGTGTGTGCAAAGGACTGGGCTGGCGTTCTCGGGCTGCCTGAGTGCGTACAAAGACAGCCCGACATCGGCTGTGATGCCCTCTCCCATCTGCCTGGCTGTAGAAGGGTGTGACAGGCTTTTAGGGAGTCAGGTTTGGAAATTTGAACTGTGCTCAGCATTGCCTCCTCCGGGATTTCAAAATCCACCTTAAGTCCATGAGACTAGAATTTTGCAGGACTGTAGGGATGAACTGGACTCCAGTACAGTTCCCATGTTGTCATTGGAATGGTGGATGGAGACAGGACAGAGACTGGGTTATGGGGTGGAGTAGGGTGTGTGGTAGGAGGCATCTGAGCTAGCATGTTCACCACCCTGCCTGTTGTCTTTCACTCCTTCTCCCCTTGACCTTCATGCTCCCAGGTATTGAACGAGTAGCTCAGACAAGAGGTATCTCCAGTAAAATCAGAGGGTCCTGAGATTGAAATGGTCAGTCTTTGATGAGGGAAGGAGCAGAATGTTTTTTCTTAAAGTGGGCTGGATGACAAGAGAAGCGGTTGTGAGTTTGGCCAGCAGAAAGACCTGCAGTTTAGCAAGAGGGAAAAATAAATACATGCTTGTTACCATCCCTGGTGTTAGCATTATGATCCAGGTTTAGCATTATGTTCCGATTTGAATTAACCAGTTTTACTGATGTCAGGTTATTTCAAGCAAAAAAAGAAAGACTTCTAGCAGCAATGTCAGCTTTGTACAGGGAGAGCTGTACAATCAGGCCTTTCATTTGCTGATGAGCATGGCTGATGCAGTGCAGTGTGGAACTGCACTGGCAGAGGGATGGACTACATAACAGGAGTACTTTCCATTGCAGAGTGAAGAGGGCAGTAAATGTATCGCTGAGATAAAATCTTATACATATGCATTTACTTAGGTATGGGGGAAAGCCAGCCATTCAATTGCATTGTGGGTTGTCTGTAACAGGTCCTGTACCTTTTAGCTTATGGAGCTCTTAATGGTAACTGAATTAAAATGGCAAAAAAGTAACAGACTTAATGAGCTGACGTCCGTTTGCCAGTGTGAGGTGCAGACAGATAAATTCCATCCAGTGCTACCATGGATCTCTGTGGTGGAGGAACTATTTACAGCTGTTTACAGGAGCACTGGAAAACAACACAGGGAAAGCAGGCACAGGCAGTGTATTCACTTGAAGCAACAAGAGGAATTTTAAAGGCAAAAACATAGTTACTGCAGTTGAAATTAAGCCAGAAGAGCAAAATCTATTACCTAAAATCCCATAATTTTTTTTAAAATAGTTTTTTGAGAACAAGAAGGAAGGACATTTTCTCAAGTCTCATTTGTGGCATGGTTCACAGTTCCAACCTACTTATCTTTCCATGCTGAGGAGCAGTGGGGGAGAATAGGAATTTCATTTCCTTTATGCAGTACTGCTGTTTGCTCAGTAGCACATCCCATTGCCCAATGCTGTGGAATCCAGAAATGAAAGACTCAGTTGTTACAGGTTTATTGGTAAGAGTGTATGTTAGCTGGGTACAGTTTGATTCATCAGGACAGGGGGAAAAGAAATTAAAGTATTAGAGATATTAATTTTGTTGGTAGTAGGACTCTCAGGATGAATAGGAATGACCAAGAATGCTGAAGTGATGTCTTGGGAAAAAATGAAGGTTCAGATGTCACCAGGATATCACAAACTTGCAGCCTGTAACTATACCAGATTAGAAGAGCATTTAGGGTATGAGAGATGGTTGATTTGGGGAGAGTTGAATTGTCCCGCTGAGAATTATTTCCAGTGACAAGTCGATGCTCCTGCAAGCAGCGAGTTTGGTAGGGACATAAGGCTGTAGCTTTCTCTCTGCTTTACACAGTACTTGTGTTTAACTGGTGGGATGCACGCTCAGGTTGTTCCCTAGGAAGCAATGAAGTTGTAAGACTGTTCATGGTGGGTATCTGGGAACGATGAGGAGCAGGAGAGCACTTTGGCTGCTGTCCAGCAAACATTTTGGTGTGGACCTTTCTGAAAGCAGGTTTTAAAATGCACCCAGAAGAGTTAACTGGAAAAGATGCTGTGGTCCCAGCAGGACATGAGTCATACTGGTTGTGCTTTCCATGCTCAGGTTTGCTTTACGCCATACTGCAGTGCCCTTGTGTGTGACTGGTCCTGCACAGACAAGGAGAGGCAGAGACCTGCTTTGCTGGTGCTGGCCAAGGGAGCACAGGGGATGGCCAAAGCTGCTGTAGACAATTCAATTTGGAATCTTCCCCTCTGGGTTAGTACATGACCTTTACAGTTAGGGGGTGCTGCACTACTTGTGCGATGCTTTGTAGAGGAGAGGCATGACTTGAGTCCCTGCATGCTTGTGGTTGTTGACGAGCAGCTTGTGCTTTCTGTAAGGACCTTAGTCCCTGTGTTGTTGCCAAATTCCAGTGGAGAGAATTATATTCTGCTAAAGGTATCAGCATTTCCTCTCCTCGCATTTAACTCTTTAATTACTTGCTATGGTTCACTTCAGAGACAGCTGAAGATCCTTCTGTCTCCCTTACCAGATACGTGTACCTAAGCCTCTGTTAGAAAGAACTTTATGATAATACAATAAAAGCTGCAGTAGAACTACAAAGTATTTAAAAACGATCAAAGAGGAAGACTTTAGCAGGTACAGTGAAGTAGCTCAGGAGCCAAAAATGTGATTCAAAGGCTTTAGCCCTAAGTTGATTCTTCAGATCTGACACAGGTCAGTGGTGATGGACAGATGTGGCTGTCTGGTGGCTGGTTAGAAACTCAGATGTGTTGAATTTACTGTGTTTCAAGTCAGTTCCTGTCAGTACCACATTTGACCCTACTTGGCCTTTTCCTGCTGGCAGTCTCTACACAGACACTGGTCACACTCCTTATGGGAGCAGACTGCTGTCAGTGCACACAAGCATTTAAAATCATGACTCAGGCCACAAAAACCACGACACAAAATCAGTGCTTTGGGTTCTTTGTCCGCTTTGTATTTTCTGAAACTTCAGTGTGCATCTGAGTTGTTTTCAAGGCTCTCTTTGGTAAGAGGGCTAGAAACTTGGGAGAAAAGAAACTTCTCTCCCTCCTCACTAAAATTGTCAAACAATGGCTTAAATAGCAGCATGTATGAGGACAAGATCACATCAGACATAAAAGAATGATGGCTGGCAATACCAATGAGTAAAAGTTGTCTAATTTTACGTAGTCCCTCCTGTGTCACTGCCAGCACTGAATCCACACTTGAAGGCAAGTGATCTTTTGGAATATAATAGCTTCACTAGAAAGCAGTGTCTGTGCCCAGACTTTGGACATGGATAGGCATCCATGCAGAAGGAAGTGAGTACTAATGCCCTCTACTAAAACATTTTACTGTGCCAAACTTTATTGAAATGTGCAAGTGCAATGGGGCTAACAGATAATAGTCCTGAAGGATTAACATTAGAGTCATGTTTTGGCCTCTTGATAACCAGCTTGGTTTCCAGAGAAGAAAAATGCATTGTGCCTCTGCTGAAGTCAATGGGAGCTGCACATCAGGCTCTCAGTTTCTGTAATAAGAACAGTGTAATTTTCTGGTGACGGATGGGCCAGCAGAGAAGACAAGACACAAGTTTGTGCACCATCTTTAGCTGGGGCAGGACACTCTGAACTGCTTAGGAAAACAGTCACAAAGAACAGTCTTGCTTCTGGTTATATCACAGAAGTGTTGTAAGAGTCAAAGCTGTTAAAGTGAGAGGAACTAAATCAAAATGGAGTTTAATATTCCCAGTGCTTCTAACTGCAGGAGATTCAAACTGGGATTTCAGGTATACAGCCAGGTACAACTTCCACTTTTTAAAGTGGAAATGCACACAGCATCTACAAAAATTGGATTGTGATGCTAAAAGATAATCCAGTCTTTTGCATAGGAACCTCTACTGAGCCACACCTACCTTTGCTTCACATGCTTAGAGCCAGGTAGGATTTGGAAAAAAGCTGAATCGTTTCCTTTGTTTTTTTGGTATGCTGGTGTCTAGATGTTGGGCTAGGAGGTGCTACCAGGACTGTAGAAAGCCAAGTCTCAGAATTGATGCCTTGTTCTTACGATGCAGGTCAGCCCTGTGTGGCTGCGATTCCCCTATTTGCTGGAGAGTTAATTCTGCTGTTGCTGTACCCCTCTGTGGTTTCTTCCACATCTGTTTCCTGCCTGATGTTGTCTGGTTGGGATGCAATGAGCTCAGCTTTTCCCCTCAGCCCCCTCCCACACTCCCCACAGCTCCCTCAAAGGCTGTCATCCTGAGCCTGTAGCACCCAAAACACTTTCTATCTCTTCATCTAATGCTGCTTATGGGCTTTGTTTGTTACTTGCTTTAGAAAAAGGGCTGCTTCGTTTGAGAAGTTTTGAAGCCGCCAACTCCCTTGTTCTCCCCACTTGAGGCTCCTTCTTGCCATGGCAGAGAGAGCAAGGCCAGCCAGCAGCACTCCCTGAGGCTAGGGAGGGAAGAGGAGCTGTTGTCTTCAAATGTAGCACAAGGGACATGCGAGGAAACCCTCACAAGTCTCTTGATTGTAGTATGGGAGAGGAGACAACAACATGGCTAGCCCGTATGACACTCTTCCATGCTGTGTGGCTGTGCAGTGGCTGCTTCTGCCTTGTCCCAGCTGCATTTGAATGAAAGATTAAGGAAAGTTTTCATTTTGCACTAGTGGTCTCAAAAACGTGGTAGCTCTGGCCAGCCCTCGCTCCACAAGCAGGTTCTTAAATGCTTCTGCGCGCTGCAGTAGGCAAAGACTTTGATGTAGCATAGGCAAGTATTTCTGAGGGAAAGCAGTCACAATAATTCAGCAGTAATGTGCTGTGTACAAAGGAAAGGTGGGCTTGGATACTGCTTGGCTGTTTTGGTATAGCCCCTTCAGCACACTGTCTTCTGCCTGGTTTTGTCATCATGCCTTTCACTGTGAAGCTGCCTTGTCCATACATGAATGGATAAGGAGGCCTGTCACTCAGGAAAAAAGTATCTTGCTGCAAGAACAGACTCCCTTTGGAGCCAATCATTAAACCTGTTACACAGATGTGAAGCAGCTTTTCTGGGCCCTGTGGCCTTCCTTCCTCACCCTTGGATGTGTTTTGGGATAGGAGCACGCCGGGATGAGCATGAGGGTGCCTCCAAGTCCCTAGCACGAGTAAGTGTGTGCCACACAAGGCTGCATTTGTGTTCACTTAGGACATTTTTTTAAGCTGCCTTTCCTGTAGCGATGTTTCAAAATGAAGGCATGGCCATACTTTTGGGTAGGTGCTTTTGGTTAGTGATGCATGCAGGAAGTCCTGGGAAAACTGCTGAAGGATTATTAAAGGCAAAGTGGAGGAAAAAGATGAGGCTTTTTTTTTCCTAAAGTCCCCTTGGAAAAATGAAAATGCCACATGCTCATTTAATCTGCTGCAGAAGAATGAAGAGCTGCATTCATCCCGCTCTCAAAATTAGACACTGTGGCACTGGGGATTTCTGTCTCAAGAACTGATCATGCTGAAAAGAAACCTTTTTATGGAGCCAAATTGCTTTCAATCTAGGTCTCTTTCCTGACCTACCTTACTCTGTGGCTATGCGAACACTTGTCTCCATTCAAGGAAGGAAGCGGCAGGGGGTGGGAGGAGAACAGGACAAGAACAGCCTCTTGGGCTGGCTCAGAAATGCTTCAGTCTGCTTTTTTTTGTGTGTGTGATGTGCTGCTGGGGTCTGATCTACATTTTCACACTGCTGATGTGCTGAGAAGCCACATGGCCTGTACTCTGTGGGGTCTGTTCCTGGCTCTAGCCATGCAGGCTGTGTGGATATTTAAGACTGCATCCCCTCATCCTTGTGACCTGAGGGACAGTTGAACTCTGGAGTTCTGGGTGGAAAGAAGTGGAATTGTACTGTTGTACAATGAAGGAGAGCTGTGCCAGCGGAGCACTGAGAGCTGAGTACATGTGTTGGCAGGTGGAGGAGCTAGGCTGGGCTTTGAGCTCCTTGGCCTTTCAGTGTCTGCCAAAGCATGTCCAGTGGACAAGAGACCAGAAACTTTGCTGCCAAGATGGATACTGTGGAGGAAATTATTAATAATGTAAATTCTTGCATTTTTTCCACCCTCTCTCACAAGTGGAGCATCACATATTGAGTCCCAGATACCAGCCTCTATGGCAACAAGTGAGAGCAAAAAGACACTAGGAACAACGGGAACAGAAGACATCTGTTTGCTTCTGTTACTTTGCTGTTCCTTCTTGTTTTGGATGATGTTTGTGTTACTTCCTCAATCTGTTTCTGGTTCCTGGGACCTGGATTTTTGTGTGTCTGTGGCACAGTGTTACTGTTGTTTAACATTCATGTTGCAAGCTCAGCTCCTTGTTCTGTATTGACTTTCCATTGCTAGCACTGTGTGATTAGCAGAGAGCTCTTGCATGTTGCCTCCTGCTTTACATTTCCCCTATGAGCACTGCAGGAGGCAGACGTGTGGTTTGCATGCACTGAGCCCCACTTTGATCCTGCCTTCTCCCCCACCCCCTGCAAACAGCGTGAATCACATCTTGCCTGCAGATTCTAGATTAGGACACATATTTTGATTTAGCAAATGTTTTCTCTTTGTTGGTAGCAGCTGATTTCATCTGAACTTGGAAACCAAGGAGTAGGGACTTCACTGCTTGTGGTATCACAGCTCTCAAGGGTTCGGGGAAACAGCTGCAGTGCATGAGACACTGGCAGTGCACAGGGTGGATGTACAACACAGGCTGATCTAGATGTGATGAACAAGACTGGGAGACCCTCATTGGTCTGTGGTGCTTGCATCCCAAGCTTTGGTGTAGGCCTGGTTCTAGTTTGGAGAGCTCAGAGAGCTCACATCTGTAACTTGGGCTTTGCATGTATGACGCAGTTCTACAGCAGCAACATTTGCTGGCAGTCAGGGTTGTGCCAAAAATTTATGTTCCAGTGTTTCTCCTTTAACGGTAATAAGGGAAATGAAAACAGCCTGTCAGTAATGGTATAACCAGCCCTGCTCTGAAGGGCCAGGGTTGGGGTGGCTGTCAGATTGACTGCCCACATCATGGCTTGGACTGGGTCTCTGTCTGGAGGGTGATTAAAGGATGGAGAGCTACCAGCATCTGCCTCCAGTCCTGCACCACCAACAGGGTGCCAGATACACTTGGAGCTCTGACATGGAAACCTGCGGATACCTTATTGCAATGCAAAGGCTGCTAAATGGCTGCACTGCTGGGTGGTTCAAGGGCAACTAGTGTTCCTAGCTGCCTACTACTGGCTCCTTTTCATACATTCCCAGAGCCTCATGCCCTAGCTGTCCCTTGTTCGTATGCCAGAGCCTTCAGCTTTTCTGCTGATAACTTCAGTTAATGTGTTTTGCATTGTCAACAAAAAACCCAAAAAACCCCAAAAACAAACAAACAAAAAAACCCCAAAAAACTGCAGTATGTTTACAATGGACACAGATAGAGAACCGTGTAACATAAATTGAATTTAGTGTTAAATGAAATTACGTTGTGCAACCGTGCTGACTGTATTATTAACTTTCATACTTAATTCAATAACGTAGACTCTGTTTTCTACATTTATCTGAAACCACAAGCAGACTTTCTGATCTTCTGCACCAGTGTGATTGCAGATACGAAAGTACTTAACCATGGGCTTAAGACCTACCTTTTTGTCAGATATCGGGATCTTTGCATATAAGGAAGTTATAGACACCAGTACTAACCTTCACCCTCACTCAAGTGCCAGATCACTGCTATCCCTGTGTGTGACAGCAAGGAGTTCAGTCCCTAAGGCTACAAATCTTGGCACATAAGTGAACAGGGAAGTCTCAGTCTTCTTGTTTCACCCCCTGCCTTGAACACGTCCCTGCAGCTGGATTAGATTCCCCATTTTCACCCCCGTGGAGAGGCCCTTTTGATTTTAACAGTGCACCAAAAGGGGCCGAACAAAACTCATGCGTTCTGCAGTTGCCTTCAGTTCCTCCACGTAAGTTGCTGCGCTCCCATTTGGGAGCAGCTGCCTGGCCTAGGCTCAAAGCAGCCTCCCTCCATCCTGGTGTCAGCAGCTGGTGACATGTGACAGACCCAGTTCCAGGCAATGTCAGGTTGGCTGAATGGCTGCTTCGACTTAGGCGAGTTAATGTCCATATAGGAAGAGTTACCTTAACAGCAGTAGAAAATGTTACAGAATCACAGAATTACTGGGATGAGCAGGGACTTCTTGAGATTAACTAGACCAAACTCTCTGCTCAGGCAGGGTCAGCTTGAGCACTGCAGTTGCCCAGGACTGTGCCCAGCTGAATTTTCAGTATCTCCACAGATGAAAACTGCACATCCTCTGTGAGCAAACTAATCCAGCCTCAGATTACCGTCAAAGTAAAAAAGTATTGTGTTCAGATGGAGTCTTATGGTTTTTAATTTATGTATCTTGTACTGTCAGTAGGCACAACTGGGAATAGACTGGCTCCCTTGTTTTCATTCCCTCCCAGCAGGTTTTCATTCACAATGATAGATCCTTTTTGATCCTTCTCTTACACAGGCTGAACAATCCCAGCCTCTCCTCATAGGAGAGATGCTCCAGTTCCTTAATCACCTCTGTGGCCCTGAGCTGAGCTTGCTGCAGTAAGTCCTTCTTGTACTGTGGAGCCCAGAGCTGCACCCAGGACTCCAGCTGTGGGCTCCGCAGTGCTGAGCAGAGGGGAAGGATCACCTCCCTCAACCTGCTGGCAGCTCACCTCCTAACTCTTCTGATCTTCTTAGTGATCTGTACAGTTACTATCAGAGCTTTTCCTTGGTATTCCAGTGTTGGCTGGCAATTCAATCAATAACTAACATGCAATCAGGACATTGTGAAGGATCCTTTCTGCCTTGGTTAATGCTCTTTCTGCCCTGGTTAATGCTCAAAATGAATTGTCTTTTCATAAAGAGCCCCAGTTCTTTAATAGTTTCTGAAGTTTTGCTGCCAGTCAGCTCAAATAAATTAATTTATATAATACACTGCTGTGCTGCATCTTCTGAAAGCTGTGCAGAGCCTTGGCTTAATAGAAAGTCTACAGAAGATGCTTTGAGCAGCACACCTTTCTGAGGTGGTGTTTTTAGGAGCTCCCCCTCTCCTCCCCCAAAGCCACGGTGCACAGAACCAGGGCGTTGTGGCCAAGCTCCTTTCTGCCGAAGCATGTCCAGCAAATTGGAGAGTGAGAAACTTTGCTGCCAAAATGGAGACCGTGGGGAAAATTATCAATAATGCAAATCTTGCTTTTTCTTCACCCACTCTCACCAGTGGAGCATCACATTTTGAGTCCCAGCCTCTATGGCAACGAGGGAGAACAGAAAGACACGGGGTACAAGGGGAGCAGAAGCTGTGTTACATGTATTTCTCCAGCACGGGGATTGAGCAAGGGGAGGGGAAATGTGCATCTCTTTGCAGGATTCTCAGCTGTGTCTGCTGCTCTCAGAAATATGCCCTGAGCAGCTGACTTGGGTTCCTAGCAATTTATCTCCAGCTCCTCACTGCCCTCTTCTACACTCAGGGCTCAGCAAACTAAATACCTTTGGAAATGCTATTATCTCCTGTCCTCTCTGGGGCCAGGAGCAGCATGGAGATTTATCATCTGGAACAGGAGCCTTTGTTTAGTTCTCTAAAGCACAGAGGAGTTAAAGAAAGAACAAAAAATAAACCCCAACCCAAATACAAAACTCTCTTTAAATCTCATGCCCTTTCTTTGCTCTCTCCAGTCTGGGAATGTGCATATATTTTGTTTTGTAATGTCATTAAATACTGTCACATGAGGAAATGGTTAGAGGAGATATACCTCCATCTCTAAAATAGGGATTGAACATCCAAATGGCCAGGAGATATTCCTCATGTAACTAAGTTGTGTAACTTATTTCCTGAAGAGCATTAGACAGGAGACCAGGTCAGATTCTCCAATACAAACTTCATTTAAAGGATACCATTGCTGGTTTTCACTAAACACAGCAGAATTGGTACTGCCTTTTTACCTGAAAGATGCTGAACACGCTCACAAACTTTCTGTACACATGGGATGCAAGGCTGAGAATCCAGGCTGGATCTGTGCCCGGACTCACCATCTATATTCACTGGCTCATCAAAAAATGCTGATTTAGCAGACAGAACGCTGGGAGAAAGGGTGTGTGTGTGTATGTGTGTGTGTTTATCTGCAGCTGAATATTTCAGTTGGGATATTTTTGATACCATTGGCATTCTGCATTTACCATCTCAGCCGTGAATGTGACTGTCACTCCCGTTGCAGACAGGCAGCTTGGCAGCACAACAGGGCCATCCGGCATGTGGAAAACCCTTTGCTCCACGTGCAACTAGTGCTGGTTTTTCTATTCCTCTCTCACTCTGGTGCCACTGCTAGTGGTGGCAGTCACGCCTCGGGAGGTTCCGAGGTGTGATCAGGCAGGGTGAGCCTCCTTCTGGAGCCCTTGCATCTGTGCTGCAATTTGTGTGAAACAAATAAGCTGTCAGTGGGACTGAATTGTTTGCTTTCCTTGTGCAAAATCAGAGAGGGAAACAGCTTCACCATTTTGCTCTTTCTGTTTTTACCTTCTCAGTGTGCTCTACTTGGTAGTGCATTTTCCTTACCCTTGCTCTGGTCAGGTAATTTCAGATACACGAGAGGCTAAATGAGAACAAACTCTCTTGTGAGATTTATTGCATCTTCTGCTTCTAATCAAGCCAGAAAAATAGAGCAACAGGCTTCCTTCTATAATCCTGTTCTCTCCATTCCAGTCCCGACTGGAAACCAGAAGTACAACAAGGAGGAATGCAGCAAAAAAAAAAAAGTTAAAACAAATGTCCTGGAATCTCTAAGAAGAGTGTGGGGTTTGGCCTGAGGTGATGGCTCAGGGGTACAGAGGGGGCATGGAGAATTCTCCCTTCTCTCAAGTGTTTTCAGCTCCCCCTACTTAGTTGGTTTTTTTTACCTCCCCCTGTCCTCCCCTCCCTGCCTCCCTCCAGTCCGATAACTTTGTTGCCAGGATGGCAGTATATGCATGTTGCCAAAGTCAATACATCAAGCTCTGTGCCTAAGGCAGGCTTAGGAGCAGTAAATGAGAAGAGCTGGTCTTGATCCATTGAGTCCATCATTCTTCCCTCCTGGCTCGATAGTGGTTTACATACTGCTGCCTAAGGTTCGCTGTGTAAAGCCACAAACGGGGGCCAAGTCTGGAAATTCCGTTCCATATCCTAGTAACTTCACTTTGGGCTCGCCCTGCAGACTTGCCAGGACCTAGATGAGGAATGGAATCCCCTGCAGCCCCCTCTGTAGAGCGGGTGGGTGCAGATGACCCAGTGCCTGCTGTCCTCCTCGGGGTGGCAGGCAGAACATGGTGGTAGAGGCAGCCCTCTGTCACTGCTCACAAACCTGCTTGAGGCGGGGAGGAACTGCTGTGACAAACACAAAGGAGGGCTAAGAGTCCTAATTAGTCCTCATTTCTAGCCTGCTAAAATACCCATCTGTCACTCTGCTGCAATAATGAGATTTGAGAAGATTAACTGGATACTACTTAGGCCTCTCAGCATGGCAGCTCAGTAAGCGTGCTGCTGTTCAGCCTTAAGCCACGCTTGCAGCAATTACACCCTAAGCAGGTTTATGTCTGGTTAGTGCATGCATGGGAGTGGCCCAAAAATATCTGCTACAGGAATGGGGTGGGTGATTCAGAAGATGGCAAGTGTAGTATCAGCTCTGTCAAGTTGCTGTCTCAGCATCATTTGGAGAAATACTGCCATTTGGGCACGTGGTAAAACAAGGACCCCGATACTTTAAAAAGATCCCTGGTTTATGTTTTTCTTTCCTAGGGGATAGGGTCTCTTTTACACGTGCACATGCTGTGCTGTGTCTTTTCCTTCGCAGAAGCAATTTCTGCTGGAGCTAGGATTTGGTTTTTCATCCAGTGTCCTAAACTGTCACGTAGTGTTGCTCTGCCTGGCTCGACAGCTGCCACCTCCCAGGCTAGAGGTGGGTGGAGTGAGTCTTGTTTTTGCAGTTTGTGAAATATTTCAGGATGTAAAGCGCTCATTAAATTATTGATGTTAGCTCTTGGGCATTAAACAGATGTGAACTGCAGCTCTGGATCCTGAGGGCTTTAGAGGCTTATCCCTGCCCTAATGATGGTTCCCTGCTTGGGATTTTTCATGCATCTCTTACTACAGATTTGAACTCACTGCAGGATGGTGGAAGGATTTAGCAGGTGGACAAAGGGTGACAGCAAGGCTTTTCTTTGCAACATTATATACCTATGAAGAAAATCTAATTGAGCTGTGGTAGAAAAAGGGGAAAGACACATGCATGTTTTCCTTAGGAGAATGGGAAAAATTAGAAAAATGTGTTGCTGCCTCTTGACAGAACATGTTTGCAGGGTGTGAAAAGATTTTGAATAGTTATGATTCAAGGAACAGTGCAGGTGCACCTGACATCAATTCTTGTGCTTAAGGAAAGATATATTAGCTTGTAATGTGCCTTATTCCTATCCCTTTCCCCAGTCCTGCCTACTTGGAAAGTGGTTGGCAGCAATAGTGCTGCTGACTTTACCTCCTGGTGATGGCAGGGTGGAGGTTGGGACTTTCAGTGCAGCCCTGTCTCTGCAGTACTTTCAGCTCTTTGGCTGGGTTGTGGTGGTGAAAAACAGGACCTTGGCTGATGTGGGACAAGGAAGGGAAGGCAGCAAGCATGGCACCATGAGCTGTTGAGATCTCTGGGCAGCTTTGCAGGCTGCTTGCTGGTTCCCAGGGAACCAACTGCAAACAAAATCCCATGTATGGCAGGAAAATCTGCTCCCGGGTTTGACATGGGGTCCCGTGTTTGTGTTTGAATGGGAAGCGTTCAAGAGGCTTCTCCCTTCACCTCCCCTTGCCCACCCATTCTCCCCTCTGCGCTTTGGGGCGTTGTGGTGGCACAAAACCCTCCTGTTTGTTATGGGGCAGAAGAAGGGGTGAGGGCCATCCCGGACCCCCTCCTCCCCTCGGCAGTTTGCATGGTAATTAGCTCGTCCCTACGAGACAAGCCCACAGCTCAACAGAGCCGCGATTCAGAGGCTGAACAATGTCCAATTATCCCAGCCCTGGGAGCAAGAGGCCACTCCCTGACACGTGGGCTCCATGTCCCTGGCCAGATGGCTCCTCAAACTCCCTTGGCTGGGCCAGGAACGCTGCTTGGGGAATTTGACACGTGTCAGCAGTTTTGGCTGAGTGCTTTCGGGAGCTATCAGCAGCACAGTTGCCTGAAATATTGGGAAGAGCTCTGCGTGCGCCCCGGGCAGTGCCGCCCACTCCATGCCCCGTGCTGAGGCAGCGCTGGTGGCTACAAGGGAACATTGATGCTCACGTGAGGAGTGAGATTTTGCAGCCTCAGACTGGCTACCTGTATCTGGTTCGGTGACCTGCTGGAGATGTAAGCAGCTTAAAAGCACACCTTTTGCTTTTCTCTTTGCATTCTGGTGTTTGTGCACCAGTGAAGGCTGAACTGCCCAGACTGGAGTTTGAATTGCTTGAAGGAGGTGGCAGGAGTCACATCCATGGCATGCCACAGGCCGTGGCAGCTCTGCTCCTTCCACTGCCCGGCTCAGTGAGAGATCTTAGGGCACTCCTTCTTTTTCCACATCCTACCTCCCTCAGTGATTAAATGATGCTGGTATCATCTTTTCTTTGCAAAGTTCTCATTATTGTTGTTATTAAATGGGAAGAGTCCTAGTTGTTTTCATCAGCCAGCACTGAAAAGTGGGCTTTTGCAGCTCTGGGGAGTGACACATTGGGTGAGAGCGAGGGCAGGAAAGGATCAGGCTCACCCAGCTTGCCTGTCTCAGCAGGTTCCATACCAAGAGCCTCCGAGGGAGGTGTGAGGAACACCAGGGTGGCATTCCGTACCCAGAGTGCTTCGTTCTGACTTGGTGAGGCTTCTGCCCCGATACGTGACAATTTAGCTTTGAAGAGAACATGACAGCCATTTGCCACCTAACCTCTGGGGTTAGGAAATGGAAAAAACAATGCAGCGTGTATCTGAAGTAGCAGAAGAGATTACCCTAGACTGGAACTTGGCCAGGATGCTTCTGCTAATCTTGCAAAAAGAAAAAATAAGGAAACCAAGCAGAAAAATAAAAAAAAGCTACGAAGAATTTCTGCAAGACTGCAATCTTCATTTTATAGTCTCTGATTTAGAAGGGAGAATATGCAATAACACAGCTTTCCCTTTGCACACCATGGGACCGTGGTTCATTACTGGCTCGTGGATAGGACTGCCCCTTCCAAGTTGCCTGCAGGCACTTCAGTTGATTCTGGTTTTGGGACCAGGCCCAACTTTAATTTATGGATAGAAGTTAATGATAATGCATCCAAAAAAACAGCTAGGAGGAAAGAAGTGTGGCTGAGAAATGGAAAAGGACACCAGAGGAAATGGATGGGAAAAGGAAATAAGGGCAAAAGTGGAATGGAGAAAAGCATGTGAGGAAATTCCAATATGCTTGAAAGGGAGGAGGCGAAGGCTGGAAAAACTAGTCTGAGGGCAAAACTGACTGTATTGGAACAAATGGAGACTGCTAATGAATGGTGGAAGAGAGAGGGCTGTAAGTGGGAACAGAATTCACAATCCTGGCAGCTTAGCAGGGTTAGTACAGAGGAAGACATACTGTTCTGGGTACAGATAGCTGAAGGATAGACAGGACTAGAGGAACATGCTCAGAGTGTCGACAGCTCTTGTTATCCAAAACTTCTCTTCCAGATTTTTACCCAAAACTGAGACAGGGCAAGAGGTAAAACAATAATTTCTGACTCCTTTCAGCCCTTGAAACAAGCTTGGTTTTATAAAGTGCAGGGAGATGCCATTGAGTTACTACATTGCAAGTGATGTATTTTTTTCACCAGCTAACTACATTTTTTCGTTCTCGTTTTGGTGCCTAACTGATGTTAAAATGAGCTTCAGTCTCTGATTAGTTCCAAAGTCTATGGATGTGAGGAAGAGCAGCTTTGCCTTGCTTGGATAAGCTTTCCATACTTAATGTTTGAATGTGCTCATCTTCATCACCTGCTGAAGGCTGCGGTGCCTCAGCTTCCTTTGCTTTGGAAGCCTGTGCCATGAATCCAAAATCTGATTTTACAGTCTCCAGCAAGGTCCTGCTTTTAGATCATTCAGTTCACCCCCCTTTGAGACACACCTGTGCAAGAACATGAACTTAGCCTGGAGTTTTCTTCCCCCTGAAACACATCAGCCATGTGCTAAAATCAGGATACCAGTCATGGCCTGAAGTGTGGGGCTCCGCTGTGTTGGCTGTGGAGAACTGCAAAGGCAAAGAGAGGATTGACTTGTGCAGCAGTCCTGTAGCTACCAAAATGTAAGGAAGTTTGATTAAGTATGATCTCAACGCCCTTTTCCTGCAACACCCCTTCTCGTGTTTGCAGAGTGTTTGTTAGTGTCTCAAAGCCCTTAGTACAGCAAGATCCAGGAGTCAGAAAGACAAAAGAAACACAGTCCAGAAACCCAGTTCCTGGACATATGCCTTTGAGAAATGTAGTGCATTAAGGGATTTTTTCTTTGGTTGCTTCCTCTTTCCTTGCTTCCTCCAGTCTTTGTTATTCCCAGCAACGACTTTATTTACTTATTTGCTTCTTCCCAAACCACTGGACAGACGGGGGCTTCATCAGGGAGCAGTTTAGCTGGAGTGGGCAAAACAATGGGGCTTTAATCAGGGTGCCTCCAGCAGCCACTGCTGGCCAGAGGTTTCTCTGAATTCCCAACATGGAACAGTTGCCTCTTTCATGAAGTGCCTGTGGGATGAGCACAGGATTGCTACACCCAAAGCATTTTCATGCAGCCACAGCTCTCTGAAAGGAAACGCTGCTGAGGACACCGCCTGCAACGCCCCAAGCTACTGGGGTGACCAGTATGAGAGAGTCTTTCTTCCAGGCCTGGGCTGTGTTTGCCTTCCACATGCAATCTGTGAACAGCTCAAGTCTGGAAAGTGTTTAGGAAAGCATCTAACTTTTCTCTTAAAGGAGAAAAAAAAAAAAAAAAAAGGAGGGAAAAAGAAAAAGAAAATGTCAGGGATAAAGAAATAGTTTCCAGTGACTTGATGCAGTGTGGCCAAACCATTTGTAATAATTTCCTTTAAATTCCTTTTATATAGCAAGAATTAAATATGAAATCATGAATCAGGAAGCAGTCATCCTGCCAGCCAGTGACATGTACAGAGAGATCAGAGCAAAGTGAGAAAGACGCAGAACAGCAGGAGACTTGCAAAAACCTTTTTTAGCTCTCTCTTTTTCTTCCTCTTTTTGTTTAGTGTACACATTCATGTAGAACTAACATTTCTGACCCAAAAGAAGCTGCGGGAATCTCCTGCTGTTCCTTGTCTGTCCAATGGCAGCCCTAAACCTTCCTGTCTTGATGTGTCTCATCTGTCTGTGTTTCCTGATGGATGTTGCAGTCCCCAGATGTTTGGATACTTGATTAATCTCAAAGAAGACTGTGAAACATTAGGTATTTTTAAATACCCAGCTTTATAATTGCTTTGTTTAACTTTGCAGCATTCTGAACTCATATAAGGCAACAATAAAAACCACTGCTGTTTTCCTTCAAAGATTTTTGCCATTGCTGCTTCTAAATTTGTGTTCACACAATGGCTTTTGCCTTTGCTCTAGCAAGGTTGTAACATTCCTGTTTCCTGAATTCATATTTTTCCAATGGTTTTTTTTCAAACCCTCTGTAAAGACTCCTATCAGTAGTGCTGAGGCTTTTGTGTAAAAGAGGACTGAGGTTACCCACGTGCTACCAAATTGAAGTTAAGAAATTTTCCCAACAAAACCTGAAGTCAAAAGAACCAGACCTTGTGCCTGTTGTCTACAAAGGTCCACAGGCTCACAAAGCTGACTTGGGTTGCACTTGAGTTTTGCATATCTCAGAAGCCTGCTCTGGAGCTCTCACACTGGCCTTTGCTGAGTCTCGGCCAAAGCTGGAGATGAAGATGCCTGTCTGAGTCCTGTTCATTTTGAACTTATTCTTCTCAGATTGCACTGATCAGGGCTGAATTTGAAGTACAGACGCCTGACTCCAATTTCCCTGAAATACGGGGATGTTCAGCTGCAGGATTTTTATCTGAGTCTGTCTCTAGCTTGGCTCCAAGGGAAAGGAGAATAAATACTACAGGCCAGGAGACTACAGATGCAAAAAATTATAGGCTTTAAAATGTCACTAGCTGAGCACATAATAGATATTCTTCACATTTTATGATTAGCTGTTGTGTTCTGTTGGCCAGTGCTGCCTTCCTGATGCATTTTATAAAGGAGTCTCAGGTCATGGTGAGGCAAGCCAGATTCAAAACTGGATTTCCTGAGAACATCACTATCTTTTGCAACTTTTCCTTAGTTTTCTCTGAGCAGGACAAACTTGCCTGTGTACACCTGACTGTGACTCTCACCCACTTTGCCATCTCCCATTCCTAGCCCAACAAGATATCATCCACCCAAATATCTGCTTGCATACTGCAAAACCAACTGGTTTGTGAACCAGGCTGTGCAGCTGAACCATGCCATCATGCCCAGCATTTCAGATCAAAGGAAGTGCATTATGTGTAGGATTCATACAACTGTCTCCCATCTGTGCCCAGAGCTGTCTTAGAAACTGGGATGACCTGAATCCTGCATGTGAAACCAGTCTCTACATGGGACCATCTGTGCCCAGAGGACCAGGGCACTGGTCTTTAGACCTTGGCAGCTGTATCTGCACTTCATGGATTTGTATTGCTGTGTCTCCTTGCAACTCCTTTCATACGCTGCTCTGGTGGGCCAGAGGCACAGCTGGCCCCACTGAATGTCCCCTGCCCAACATCCTCTGCTGCATGAAGCTATGGAGCAGAAGGGTTGTGCAGAGCAAAGTTGGATGGAGCAGAGCTATACAAGCCGAGGGATCCAGTTAGGAACACACCCCTTGTCTGTACGTTGTGCCACTAGCCTTCCCTAGCACAGGGCTCTTGCCACTCCATGTGTCCTTTCAAGCACTCCATACAGAGTCTCTCGCAGTGGGACACAAGCAGTTTAAGGGATTTTCATGCTGTCAGAAAAAGAGTGTCTTCATTTTGTTACTGTGGCTCTGAAAGGTTTTTCCAGCACCTTGCAGCCCTCTGAGTCCTTGCCTCCATTTCAGCATGCTGCCTTTTACCACTGATCTCCTCCAGAAGCACAGCCTGCATGGCATTGGGCCAGCCTCTGACCTCAGTGATAGTAGTATAAATCTGGGATACTGCAGCCAGCTGGTATGGAAGTACTTCAGCTCTGAATATACAGAAAGTATTCCCAGCCATAAAGGGGCTTATGATTTGGGTTAGTGAAACAGCAGATCAAAAGCAACTTCTGCCTGATGGGGGTACTTGCAAATCTCTCCTGTGACAAAGTGTTTCTGCAACATCCACACTTTCCCTGTTACTACCAGAGTGAGCCATGAATTAATTCCAGGGAAGTACAAGGAATGTACCAGAACTCAACTGCTGCCAAGAATGAAAAAAAGAACCAAATTTTAGGTGGATTTGTCAACATGTATTTGTTGTAATTTGCTGTAGTTGACATTGAGGACAGTGGTGCCATCAGCTCCAAGAAAAGTAGGTTGTGTTGGCCTAGAACACTTCTCAGATTGCTGAGAAACTCTTGGCAACGCTGGATATGGATCAGAGAAGTGCTCAAGTTGAAAGCTTTGATGACAGTGTCTGGATGGGAAGTTTTGGAGACCTGGAGACAAGGCATTGTGTGTTTTGAAAGTGCTTGACACAGAATGACCTTCCTTAAATGAAACCAACTGCAGACAAATATGATCTTTTGTGAGACTTGCAGCAAAATTCCTCTTTGGCCAGGGTCCCTCTTTGCTGTAATTGAAGAAAATTAATTGATAGTGGGGAAAAGCATTGTGATAGGAAAAGATCAATTGAACCTAAGAGATGCAGAGCAGAGAGCAGGAAGAGCCTCAGCTCATTCCTAAATTGGATCACATCCTTACCGTAATGGTTCCCAGGAAAGTGCAGTAGAGCAGCGTTGCTCAGGCTTTTCAGGCTGAAGCCAAACACGTAATTTCAGAACAACCGAGAGGCCATGACCAAAATTTTGCAGCATATTGGTAGGCAAAGCCAAGAGAGAGAGAGCAGGACAAATGCGCTGGAAGCCCTGAAGATCCCCCTTGGTACAAACACTTCCAGTGGGCTGAGGAGCAATGCTAGGGCAACCCTTACTGGGTAGTGCAGGCTAAAACTGTTTCCTGTGATGGGGCAGAAAAATATGGCCTGTGGTTGGTAGTTGACTCAGCTGATTTTCCCCATTCTTCCCAAGAATTCTGCCCTGGGATGCTGGGTAGTTCCCAGAGGTCAGGCAGAGCCTGCTGGGCTTGGCACAGATTCTGCTGCAACCTTATGGGGAGCAACACGGGTCAGGAGGGTCCCAGGTCATCTCAGAGCAGTCCTGGGGGCATCTGAGGAGATCTCTGGGGCAGGATATGCCTGTCCACCCCATCCCTACCCTGACACATGTACACTTGGATTTGAGAGAAACCATTTCCACATGGGAGTCAGCAGAGCTAGAACAGTCGAGAGATCTGAGCTCTGACAGCCCTGCAGTCTGTTGGCTCAGGAGGCAGCAGTGATGCATATATTTGGAGCCTTCCTCCAGACAAAGCAGGGAATGTGTCTGAAGGGGTGGATATCCATCCTAATATCCAAGGAGAGCCCTGAGCCCCCAGCATGGTTTTCCTGTCTGCCTGGCAGCATCGGCAGCTGCTGGTTTGGAATAGTCTGTGTGTCCTTGTGCAAGCCAGGGCAGCTGGAGGTGGATTTGTTTTCTGTTGATTTCATGGCAATGTTGCTGCTTCAGGCCACTGCCTTGGTGTGAGGAACAACAACATCCTAGAGGAGACACCCGGTGAACTGCTGACTGCTCCACGGCTGCCCAATCCGCATGCCCGGCGTGGGAAGCGGTCAGACCACCCTGACGGCATCAACAAAGCCATCATGTTTGCTGACATTTCAAGGGAACAGAGAAAGGAACAAAAGCTGGGAACAAACACTAGGAACAAAAGTCTTTGATGCAGTTTAGTGCTGCAGTTGGAAGATATGGGGCTGAATTGTAAATGCCAGATCCAAGCGCCTTTTTGCTGGGGAGGGATTTTAAACCTCCATCCAGGTCCCAAAGGTGGGGCTTGAATTTGAATTCCAGGGGAAGAAAATTATGTTGAAAATGGAGTGCGCTGTGAAATCGAAATGAAAGGTAAAAAAAGGAAAACAATGGGTAGCTAAGGAGATGAAGGAAGTCAGTAGACAAGGAATGCAAGAAGTTTGCTATAACTGATATGTAAACAGTGAGGGCATCTTTTCCAGGGAATTCAGGCCTTTCCTCACCCACCCCCCACCCACAACCTCCCTTCCCTGAAATGGTCAGAAATATTGCAGTTTCTCCCTAGATGACCCCTTGGTAGCGTCTTGCTATTATTGTGGTATTCAGTTACGAGACAACATTTCAAGAGGGAAAAAAAAGAAAAGAATTATAGAAGTGACACCAAGCCACAAAGCGCAGAACCAGTTCCAAACATTCCCAGGCACAGGGCTACTGAAGTCTGGTCTTTTGGCACAAACTGACTTCTAGGACAAACAACCCAAAAGGTTTCGCTGACCATCTGATCAGTGATCTCTGATTCAACTCTCCTGAGGTTTTAGCCTGTATGTTCAGGTTTAGGGTAGAAGTTTGGGTAGGGAGACTCTTTCTGGTTTGGTGGAAGCTTGGGGGAAATTGATCCTCTTCCAGGAAAACACATTTGTGTGAGACTTTCAACTCAGCTTTCTGGGTCAGTGATTCTGACAAACCAGTTGCAATCTCTGCATGCTTTACCAACTTCTGAATTTTTGAAGGCAAGTTTCTATTTGCCAGGAGTTGACAGATAAGAAAACTGGCTCTTAACTTAGGCCTTCCTCTATCTCAGTGCATGAATCAGGCTACCAAATAATTTCTGTTTCTCCTGTTTGCACCTATGGGATGAGAATGATCCTTATCCTCTGTTAATTCATGACTCCTTGCCGAGGGCTTAGATTTTTGCTGACAGAAGCAAAGCACATTTTGTGAGACCGTGCTGGGGTTTTATCCTCACAATGGGGGACATGACATACAAGCAAGATTTCAAATGAGGGTTTTTTGTGTCCTGAGGGTTGAAAAGCAAACCACAGGACACTCACCTCCTTTTTTCTCATTCATTGACAAGAAACACATGCAATATTCTGGGCTTCAGCTTGCAAGGAACAGTGCTGCTGTCCTCAGAAGTGTACAGAGAGGAGCAAACACTAGCCAGGCATTGATGATATCACTCAATGTCCATTAGAGCTGGTTCCTGTTTAGCACTGTACTGTACTCCATCTTACCCTACCACAAGACTTCCTTTCATCCAGAATTGGAATAAAAAAAGGAGAAACTCCCCCTAAATAAAAGTTCTCCAAAAGGTTTTATTACATTAAAAACAATGATAAAGGAGTGAACATATTTCACATTCTAGAAACAATAAATTTGAGTGTTTGGTTGAAAAATTGAACAGAATCCCTTCATTCTGGTGAAACATTTTGAATTTGTGAAATGCACACTTTCCCACTGGAAAATCTTTCAGCTGGATGATTTTCAAGTGGCCTTTCTTCCCGCATGCTTTAGTATCCAATTTAAACTCCAGCTGCTGGTTGTGGTTGTCTCTTGCTGTAGCGAGTGCTGGCACTTATGCTTTCCTTTAACACAGCAAACTCTTCCAGGGAATCTTTCTGTGGCTTAAAAGGCATCACCTGATAATGACATGGGAAGGCTGGTCAGATGGTTTTGTCTTTGTCTCAGTGGCCAGTGCAGAACCGTTGCACTCAGAGTAATTTCCTGACGGATTTAAAATATCCAGGAAGCCTGCCTCCCACCTTCTCCCTGAGAAGGCAATTCTATATGATACTATGTCTCAGCCTAGGAGGTTTTCCCTGTCTTTAATATCCTCTCACAGTTTCATTCACTCATAGCTACAAGGCCTTGATCACCCAGAAGAAGCTGTTTCCCTCGGTGGTATTCCTACCCCGTGCAGACCACTACTGTGTGCCTTCGTTTCTCTCCTGGTCACTGGGGCCAGCTGTGCCTATTTACCACCAGCACTTTGTTCTTCCTTGCTCGTTAATCCCTGTAGGTCATTAGAGTTTCTGCTCCTTTTTTCTTCCTCCTCCCCATATGCCACATGGTATCCTGTTTTCCTTGTAACTGTAGCCACACTGCAGGGCTGAAAGACTCAAGGATTTTTCCATTAATAATCCCCACGCCCTTTTCCTGGTCAGTACACTGCTTGAGAGGGATTGAGGTAATTCATTCACGAATAGCAGGCTGTGCTTAAAGAGGAGGAGAGAGGGACAGGAAGATGTGGGCTCAGTGGAGTCTATTTCTCTTGTGCGACCCAGCATCCAAGGGCGTTTTGCTCCCGGAGCAGCTCGTGGTGCCCCATCCCACTGCTGTGTGTGAGCACTGGCACAGCTCCAGCTATGGGGAGCACACCTTCCGTGTCCAGGAATGCTTACTTCAGTGTCAGCACTGCAAATTTCAGCAGCCCTGGCCAACTCCTGCTGTGAGAATGTAGGTGGGATTTTTTCCTTTACGTCCAACACCCTCACCAGCCGTTAAGATTTTGCAATTGCACCTTGAGTAAGAATTTCTTCTTGTGAGTAAAACGAAGTCCCAGTTCACTCTCTTGCAGCTCTGCTGGCTCTGCCAGACGCGGGGCCACATCTGCTGTTGACTACAGTTGCATACAGCTGGAATAATTTTGTTGGCCTCTGTGGCAATTTATGGACAGAAATTGGAAGTGTAGTCCTTTGCTTAGTTACTGCAGTGTCACAGGGAGGTGACTAGGCCACAGATAGGAAAAGAAGGGGAAAATCACATTATGACAATATATTTTATTGAAATATACCTGTGGCTCGTCCCGGAGGACCATTAGGAGCAGTAGTTCTAGACAGGTCTGCTAAGGGACAGGTCCTATTTTGGTTATTGCTGTGCACCCCGTAGTTGGTTAGGTTTCCCCTTTTCTGCTGTGGCAGTGGCACACACAATGGCAGTCTGTGGAGCTGAAGTGATTCAGCTTGGTGTGAGCTGTGTTCTGCAATCGTCGCCCATTTTCTCTGCAGCTGATGAAACAGTGCTGGCAGTGGTAGTGATTCCTCCATTTGAGAGAATAAAAAAGAAGGCAATAGTCTGGTGTAAAGGTCTTGGCATTTCCCACAGCTTATGACAGCGCTGCTGGAACGCAGGGGCTGTGGCTGTAGCTATTCTTTTGTGAGCTTACATTCCTTAGCAGTGGGAAATCGGCAGCTGTAATTAGTCTCTGATGTTGTCTGCTAATAAGTGATTTTCTGGTACTTGCAAATACCAGCATCCCTAAGACATAACTGTATTGTTTTGACCTCTTATCTCTTCTCTCGCCTCCTCATTGAGAGGGACCCCAGATGTTCTCCAAGACTGCTTGGAAAAAAAACCATCCAGCCCTGCTCCTCCCTATTATATCCCTTTCTCCAGTACCTTTTTTTTTTTTTTTTTCCTTTCCCGACCACTGCGTAGGAAAATGGTTCCTGCTAGTCCTCATGGAAAAGGACACAGATGCCATCAGGAAACCCATTTGCTTTAGGAGGAAGAGGGGCCTGACATCAACAGGAAGAGCTGTGCAGCAGAGCTGCTCCTGCCTATGAAAGAGGGGGGCCTTGAAAACAATGTCAGCTCGCAGCTTAGGACTGGCCAGCAGGAAACGCATGCACCCTGGTGTTTGCTGTGCAGAGGAAATGATAAGCACTACCTGGCCTGACTTGGAGCAGAGATAGCATGGGGAAAAAAAAAGCGGGGGGAAGGGGAGCAGGAAAGTTGTTTTTCTTCATACTGGTTCAGAGCCTGACCTTTGCAAAATGGAAAACAAAATAAAGAGTGAAATATGGAATATATCAGGAATCCGTTGAGGGGCTCGGAAACCGAGGAGCACAATTGCCAAGTCATTAGATTTACTACTTTAGTAACCGTTTGATATTGGTTTTTTTCCATTGTTAGCACTGAGAATGACCCTCAGTTTGATAACCCCTGGCATGCATATTTATTGAGAGGTGAAGGGAGCGAGAGGCTTGTAACCCCTCTGGAACTGGGAGGATTTTTTGTGGAGGAAAGACATGGGGACAATGCTACCACTGGGAGCAGAAGGGCCTTGGGAGTACAAATGGAAGTATTGTATAGACGGATATCTTTCCTGAGTTGTCCTCACTAGGTGAGGGGATAGAAGCCTTCTTGAGAGTAAGGAGACACCATCACGCTTAGTATTTTATTCAGCTTTGTTTCTTTTCCTCTTTTACTAGGGTCTTTAAAAGCAAAATTATGCCTCCTTTCATCACTGACCATCTGACAGAACTCATTTCTATTTCTGATGCCCTTACACCTCTGGCAGGCAGTTACAGAGGTACAATCCCTGCAGCTCAGCCTTGGAGAAACCATTCCATGTGCTCTGGGTGCATCTCAGTAGTTGTGTGCTGACATCCTGAGGTGGACAGACACAAACAGCATGGCAGGAAGTATTCTAAACAACCCCAGCCCAGCATCAGCCTGTAGAGGGCTGGGAGGCATTGTGACACCATCTGCAAATGTTGTTGTGCCTCCTCTGCTGTCCTTGATGATTCTCTCAGGCTCTGGAGAGCGAGCGAGCTGCCCTCTTGCAACATATGTGAGCACTGATGTGCCACAAGGCTGGCAGATGGAGCAGTGCTGTGCTCCCTGCTGTTTCTGAAAGAAGCCCTGAAGGAGCAGCACCACATCCAGATGTTTGAGCCAGGCTGCTCAGCAGCTTCTTTTTGAGCTCTTTGCCCTGCCTGGTGTATGGAAAGGAAAACAAGATCCTTACGAATGCGGCTGTGAGAGTACACTTTAGAGTACTGCAGCCTCTGCAGATGGAAAGGTGTAGCCAGTATGACCCATATCCCATGGGCTGCCCTTCTTCACTAAACTACTGAGTGATACCAATCCACTGAGACTGGTTCTGAACTTGCTGGAGTAGATATCTGTGCGTGCTTGAGGAACAGCCCCTCAGACCCACAGCTTCCTTGGCTGTGAGTGAGTGCTTCACCCAGCAAAGCCTCCAGCACAGAAGCAACAAGCAGGGCAATGCTTCAACAAGCAAGAGCACCAGCATGTAATGACGTATCCCCCAGACCTGTGACATTGGCCTAGCATGACTTTTGCATCTTTTGACTTTGTTAGGCTTTGATTGATACCTCATTAAAACCCAGCTATTTCTCTAAGAAGAATTTCCTGGTAATGCACATGAAACCTCTCACACACGCACACACATACATACATAAACAAATATAGTTGTATGTGTAAAAATACATTCATATGTGTATATCTATATGTACGCATACACACTTACATGCTGATATATATATTTATTGATGTGTAGAGATACGTGTGCCTGACCAGGTGCTGCTTCTGGCAGAATTTTCTCCATGTTTTTTGGACACAGAAACTGAGCCCATAGGCTGTGGTGATCGTATACCCTGGGCACTACCTAGGATGGGTAGAACAGCACCTTGTTTCACAGGAAAACATCAGCAATCCGAGTCACCCACAGCTTAATCCTCTTCAAATAAAGACTGACCTGTTTTCAGCCTCCTCTGAGCAGGGTTGGGAGGAGCATTTCTAGGTGACCTTCCATCGCCAGCAGAAGTCTTAATTCTCCACTCTGTTGAAACTCACACCATCATTTTGTGCTCCTGTAAAGCTGGTGAAAATGCTTCTATCGTTCGTATACCTCATTTGCTAGTACTTGCATATCACAGTAAAAGGTAAGAGGGTGTAGAACAAATTGATTTTATTTTCTTTTGTGGGAAATACTGATGAGTCCAATGGGATTTTTTGTATGAGCGTGTTTCTTTGGGTCAGGCCCAGGCAACCTGGCAATGAAAACACTCAGTCTAAATATGTGCTCAGCAACTGAGCAAAGATGGAATGGATTTGGTGCTGCTTGGCTACAAATTATATTGACTGATTATTGCTAGTGCCTTTGCATGTTTGTGTTCAATCAGATTGACATCATAAAGCCTTATTTACTTTTTCTCAAAAGTCTGTTTCCATTTGCCTTTCACTTCTCATTTGCAGCCGTTACGGGTTTGCATTTAGGCTCCTCATCTGTCTGCCTGTGATATGTAATGATCCTCAGTGATTTTTCCTGCTCTTTGCTCTAAATTGTTGACTGTCTGTAAAACAGCCCATTTGGAATAACCTCTGGAAATTGCTGTACTGCTCTTCACTAGGAGAGCCCTAGAGGCGAGATCAGTGAGAGGCCTGAGTGAGAGAACATTGCTGCATAACCTAGTGTCAGTCTGCATCAGTCCATCACTGTGGCAGAGGGCAAAAGGAAAAGAAGGGAGAAGATATAAAAAAGTGCTGTGAGATTCAGCCATGCCATTTTTCTTCCACATGAGAGCTTGGTCCAGGACCAGCTTCTCTGTTACTTTGTGCCTTACTACCAAATGATAACTTGGGCTCTCAGTATGGTGATGGGTCCCTGTTCTCCCTTACACACACCTGAGCTTGTTGGCAGTGCCATCCTGAGTTAGCTGGCACAGCTGGATCTGTGCTTTAAAGCTTTGGAGTGGTTGTCATATGTGCTTGTGACTGACTTGCTGTGTGGCAAGCATGGAAGGAGAACCATGAGTGCTGATGGACCTCCATCCCGTCTTTGCACATTTGAAGGGACAACAGAAATTTCCTGGGAAAGAACAGCAGAGAGAACTGCAGAGCAGCCCACTTTGCTGCACCACCAGTGTTCTTGAGATAACAACCCAGTTCCTTGCTTCATCCTGCCTCTTCCCCACCCTTCCAATAGAATTTATTTGGGAATTAGTTGCTTTGTCACCACCATGCCATCGCTATGAAAGTGGAGTAAGGATCTGTCAAACAGTGAGATATCATGACAGAGCAGCACAGAAACTGCAGGCAAATTCCATGTCCTCTAGAGATTGTTACAGATTTCAGTATGTAGAGATGGTGTTTGTGAAAGGCACAGTACAAAAGACTTCAAAACGGTTTAACTAGTAGCTGGGATTTTTCAGGTGCACATCAAGATCTAAGCACTCAGAATCTCTTTCTAACAGCTCCTTATAAAGTCTGCCTTATAAAGAGAAACCTGGAATCCCTGTTGCCTGGCACACTGGAGTCCAAGTTGAAAAGGACAAAGGGGCAAACTAACACTGACAGCCAGGTAGGGAGCATTGATCCCCTTGAATTGCCATTCTCCTAATTCTGGGATCCTAAGAATCCCGTTTAGGAATCTCGAAGTGTCAAGGGAGATTTTGGTTTCTACACTCTTATAACAGTCAAGAAGCATGTGTTAAAGCTTACAAGTTGCCTCCAGAGTAATTTTGGGACTGTAAGAAACTGAGCAGGTCTGCATCGGCTGGCAGGCCGAGGTAAAAGATGGAGGCTGTGATAGTTTTTTAACTTTCTTCTGAAGCTCCTGTAAATGATAACATGTAGATCAAAATCTGGTGAGAGGAGGAAAAAACTCATGGAGTCCATATATTTTTGTTGCTTTGTTGTCAGCAGTTAAGTGGATTAGCATGGTTTACATTGGTTTCTAGGCTTAAGAGGAGAGCAGAAGAAGGAAGGAAAGCATGATACAGAAAACATGACATAAGCTTGTTTATCGATCTGGATGAAAGACAGCAGGCTCTCAGGAGACTTCAGATGAAGTGTACATTACTGGCTTTCCATCCCAGCACCCAGCACTTACCTGGGCTCTTCCCTGACAGGCTGTTTCTCCCAGCTCCCTTGAGCTGCACCATTGGCATTGTCCCACTCCTGCATTCCATCAGCTGGTGCAGCCTTTGGATTTGTTAGTGTTTTTACTGCATGTCACCAGAATCGAGGTGAATTGCAGAATTCCTGTCTTACAGCCTGCTTATCATCACAGTATCTAGGCATTTACCAAGACAGAGGTCAATTCGTTACATGCAGCTTCAAAAATATTCTGATATTTTCTGTACTTACACCTGAGTCTATTTCCGGACACAGCGTAAATTGTCCAGTTACTCCTGTCTCCAAAATTATTTATCCCAGTTGCTTGTGCTGTGGTAAATAAAATGCTGTACAATATCTACCCTAATCTGCTGTGGATCAGGGTTGTTAGGATTCAGATGGTTGCCTGAGGACGTGCCCAGCTCACTGACCTGCCATGCTGAACCTGAGCTGCTGTTTCTGAGGTGGTTGTACCCCAGAGTCATAAAAGTTAGGAGTGGAGATATCCTGTTCTGTTATCTGGTCTTTTTTTTGCAGGAAATTCTCAGCAGGATGTTTTCCTAACAAAACTATTCTAGTATTTAGTACAACCTCTTTCAAAAGTGCCTGCGTGACAGAATTTGCCAGCTATGTCAAGGTAAAGTCACATTTCAGAGGGGCACAGTGACCGCCAGGGCTGAGAGTCAGCATTCAGTGTCTGCTTTGGCAGTGCTTTCTCTTAGGCTTTCTTTGATGTGTGTTGTCTATGAGCTGGCCAGGTCTGCCACGGGCTTTTTCATTCCTGCTTCAAACATCACAGTTGTCAGATCTGCACTGGAAAATCAGGCATTCCTACATGTCTTATTTAGATATGTTAGATGTAAGCTGGGTATAATATCAATGGGGAAAAAAAAAAATCCTTGATGGTGGTGCCATTGACTTCATTCAGACTCACAGCTGAGCCTGCAGGTTGTGTTGAAATGCATGTGTTTGAAATCAGAATGCCACATCCCAAGCAGCACTCAGTTTTTCCACTTCCCACGCAGGCCATGGAGGGTGATGGCTCCCAGCATCTGACGGATTTGAGATCTGTTTTTCCTACATTTTTGCCCACCAAATCACAACCATGCACAGGACAGTGCTTTCATCGCAGGGAATGGCGCTGTTGTGATAACCTTTGTGACATTGCAGGGGCATTTCCCACCAAAACAGAGGGGAAAAAATACATGAAGTGTGTGACTTCTACAGTGAATCAATTGTGCTGTCCATGCGGACAGGATCACCTTGGTGCCAACCATTCATCCTCTTAAACTGTGTTTATGGCAGCTAAAGGAGAAAAGACAAGGTGGATTGTAAGAAGTTGGTTTGTTTTTAAGCCTTTTTGGTGTTGTTTAGCTGCCTCATGCTGTTTAAATACAGGTGTGTGTATGTATGGAGGGGTTGTGGCAGCTTAGCCCAGCTAACAGCCAAATTCAACACAGGAATTTGAGACTGAGACAGGTTTTGGTATTTTTTTTTGATTCTGTAAAATGAATTTAGTGCTGGTGAAAAGTTTGCACAGACATCCTGGAGACTGAAGCTCTTTGTCTTTGTAGCAGTTATGTCCTGACAGGGCAAACCATCCCCTTTCCCAGCTCTGCCAGCTTCTTCTCTGAGCAGGAGAGACCCTCTGCAGGGATTTTGGATGCTGTGGTCCCTTCCATCCCTGGCTGCCGCTGACAAGGAGACAGTGGAAGGCAAAGGAAGTGTTAAGTGGTGGGAAGACAGGATTTATCCTTAGGGCTATGTACTGGGAGAAAATTTGGTGTTGTGACTGATGTGCTGCACCAGGGCTCGGGTGAGCTGCAGGGAGGAGAGCACAGTTTGATCTGCTCTGGAATCTGTTTCTCAACCAACCTTATGCCTAGTGAAAATCAGGCAATGTCAGCAAAAAGGAAAAAAAAAAAAGTGAATCAGCTTTAAAACTCGTGATTTACAGTAGAAAGTCAGGAAATGCAGAAAAATGTCATTTTAGAGATACTGACGATCAAGTATGTTGCCATTTGTACAATGTTGTTCCTTTCCTGTGATTAGGAGGCTGACTTAATGTATTAGTTTGTTCTATGTTGTTACTTTTTGTACAAAATAGCAACTCTTGCTTGGTACAGACCGAAACACTTTTTAAAAGGAAATATTTCCTATTTTAGTCATTTAAGTTGAAACAAGAGACTTTTGACCTTTATTGTCATGGTATTGACATAGCATGATAGGAAGCATGTGCTACTATTGAGGGTAATTGAAGACAATTTTAAAAAATACCAAAGTATAACAAAACCAAAATGATGAAATAAAAATGCCTACNGTGTGCTTGCAGAAGTAGGAGTTAATGAGGTTACTTAAAATCCCCTCCTGGTAAAATCCTTGCTCCCTACATTGTAGCTGTTGCACCATGCCAGATGCAAACCTTGCTGCACAGAAGCCCTGAGTTTTTTTTTTGGTGTTTTTTCTTTCTTTTTTTTTTTTTTTTTTTTTTTTTTTTAAATAATGCAGGGTTCATTGCAGGAAGAAACTAAAAAAAAAATCCAAACTATTTCCTGCAAGTCAAAAATCAAAAAGTTGGTGTTCCAGGTGAAATGAAAGGTCTCAAATTATCCTCCCAACACTTGAACTAAAATTAAAATAAAATTAGAGAGGACATGAAACCTCCACCATGTGGCAGAAACCAACTACCAAGGAGGCCCTGAGTACCTCTGTCACCAGTGCTCATCCTTACAAGGAGTTCTCTGAGAAAATAACAGAAGGATAAAGTAAAAAATGAAGCCTGCTGCTATTCAGTCCAGTTCAGTGCAGTCTGCCCTAAACACATGACCCAGTCCAGGTTAGCTAACTTGCTGTCTAGCTGGGCACTACTCACACTGACTGGTTAGGGTGTCTGATTTAGCAGCCTTCTCCCTGGGGTCCTTCTGTAGCCCGTGGAGACTCAGTTTCTTCTAGAAGGTGGCACTGGAAGTCACAGGATATTGCCTGCGTCTCCTTCTGGACCAGCGTGTTCCTTGCTTTTTGCTGGCTTTGGTGGGAGGCCAGGAGGCCATCCTCCCACTGCTCCTTAGGTGGGGTCACTCCCTCTTTTCTTAGTGACCTCTCCTGCTTGGGGTGCCTGGGGATCTAAATAGGGACACCCTTAAAGGTCTCTGCAGATTAGATCCAAAATACTCAGTCCAGTCCCAGGTGAAGCCTTTGTCAGGCAGGCAAAGAATGAGCACCTCACTTGCTGGTGGGGAGGTTTGGTGGGTGGCAGCACCAGATGGGAAGGGACAGGAGAAGGGAGAGCCAGCAGTGCTGGGAGAAGAGAATTTCTGCCCCCGTTGCTGCCACTGGAAGCCGGAGGGATCAGAAGGAGGACGACGTGGTGCCTTACCCAGCAAGAGTAGCAGATGTGTTAAGGAGGTGGCATGAGCTGTTGTCTTGGAAAAGACCCTGGTGAAGGTGAATTTCAGTGTACACTGAACTTGGAGGTGATATCCAGTGAGAGTGGAACGAGTTACTGCGACTGCCCTTCTAGTTTATTTTTGTCTAGGGGAAGAGAAGTATTGTCTTTTGTGTGCAGTATGTTTATAACTCAATTTCCCTTCTGACTGATGCCTTGCTCCACGCTCTCTTGTCCTCCTCCATCTGGTTTCTATTGTAGTTTTAAATGAGGACAGTTTGGCTGTCTGGCAGAACAAGCGGGGTCTGTGTGACACCAGCTGCCCCTTCCAGCACAGTTTTAATTATAGGAGTGTCAAGATTGGACTCCCTCCCTCCCTACTCCTTTCTGTGCCTGCACGTACAGCCCCTGCTGCAAATCCCCATCCAAGTCTGATCTTCCTTTGGGAGAGACCCAGCCCTGTGATTTACATGCCCTGTAACTCGGGTAGAGACCTGTTGTAAAGCACATGACAGAGCCTGTACCTTCCTGCATTCAGCGTTAATCCCAGCCTCAGTTCATCAGGAGCCACGTCTGAAATAATCCTACCAGCTCAGAAACTCCTGGAAGTGGGAGAGAGCTGCTCACTGCTGCTCTAACCTCACCACCCCCAAGAGCCCAAAAGACTAAGCTTTGTAGGAGATCAGAGCTGCTCAGGAATGCCAGAGCTACAGGTTCTGCTCAAAGAAAACATTTATTGTGCTCCAGTTCCATACAAGCGCTGCATTTAGGGGCTTGATTTGCAGGAAGTTGATGCAGTCCCTTCACCTCCAAGGATCTGAGGTCGAAGTCTGTAATTTTCAGTTGCAAGTGAAAAGTGTCCTATATGGGATTTTTTTTGACATCACAAAGCCACTACAAATTTTGACATAACTGGCTGTTTCTCTTCCTATGAGCCACAGACCCGATGTGGCAGAAAATCTTGTACATGATGAGTGAAGGGCACTGGCAAAGATATGTGACAAGCCCAGGGTTGGAAAAGCAAGAAGAGTGTAGGGCTACATTAAGAGATACTGGCAGAGCTCGGTGCATATTGTCTATTTGCAATCTATAGATCGTCTCTACTGTGGAGTTTTCACCCACTTTTAAAAATGGGTTGAATTTTATACATTTGCTACAGATTGTTCCCCTCAGGCCCCTGTTTTTTGCATACCAGTCCTCAACAGATGGATCTAGCCTTCTCTGGTTTCTGTATTGGGGAGTTTGCTTACCTGCCTGCGGCCTCTTGACCTAATTTACTCCAAGGAAACTTAGAACTCAGCCAAAAAAATGGTGTGATTTAATACGTCTTAGTTCCAAGAGGTCAAATTAGTCACAACAAACATCAGTATCTGCAGTTTTAGTTGGTTTTCTTATTCTTAACACTGACGTTTTAAAAAGTATCTAATAAAGGATGCTTTGTACATGGACCCCATTTTTTGGCAGCCAGGCACCATCATATGAGGCTTGTCTCCATGAACGACTGTTAACCTTTAAACAAACCTTGTCATGTGGCTGTCGTGATCAAATATGTTTTCAGTTCAATTAATTCTTTTTTGAGGTTGCATGGAGTTCAGTGGTTTCTATTCTCTCACCCAAATAGATCTGAAGTGGACACAGATCTGTCTAACTTTCATTTTTGCTGGTTACGTGTCATTTATTCCAAGACCCTTACCAAGAAGGAAATCTTGCTATGCCATGTATGCATAGCTTCTACCATAAAGATGTTAAAGCCTGATTTTCCAGAAATGGAGATGAGGCCTGAAGTAATTTGTCTTTCCCTTCTTTTTTTTTTATTTTTAGCATTCTCATCATCATATGATATGAGTTCCCTACTGCAGTTCCAGATAATCAGGACTTACTCAGAGATAGGAAGGTCCTCTTTTTTTGATGTGTCACTTGGACTTTTCGTGGCAGGATATGAAGGAAATTTCGTACTTCTCTTTTTTGCTCTGTCTCCTTCCACACCATTTAGTCTGCATAGGAAGAAGGTGTTGCATGCACTGAAAGGAATGTTTCCTTGGTTCTTTCCTTTCTGGAAGGCACTTATGCGCCTTCTCCTGGAAAGTCCTTGAGGAGACAATACCATAACTCTGTGACTGTTGTGGACAAAGCTTTGACTCCGTAGACTTCACCAGTTCTTTTGGCAATTTCATGGTTTCATGAACACTGTTGTAGGCTTAGGGCCTCTGCCATAAGCTCCGCCCAACAACCTGAGGGTCTTGAAAATCAGCACAAGGGCTTTGAGTGTGACACAGCATGACCAATGTACCTGCATTAGGAGTCCCTGCTCAAAAAAACCATAAAGTAAATTTTTCCCTTTTGTTTTGGAGAAACTCCTTTGACTGAGAAGAATAAGTCTCTTTGGACCGTCTGGGCTTCCAAGTAATCACTGGGACTTTATGTACTCCCTTGTTTGGGTTGGCCAAAAGACAAGAGAAGGGACACACAAAAGGACTTCTTTAGTTGCCTCAGTAAGTCAGGAGGCAGAAGGGCAGCACTTCCCTGACTGACTGGCTCAGTAGTAGCTTGTCACTGAGGTGGATGCCAGCTTGGAGCCCTTCTCACCAGAGCCTGTGCCCTGCACTGCTTGGTAGGGACAGGTCCACCCATGAGCTGGCTCTGGCCTCAGTGGCTCCCATGAGAAATACAATAATGTACCAACTGTTCTTTGTTCTGAGTGCTGTCTTTGGATGCTGTCTGATGAAGCACATGTTAATATGCCATTACAGTCCTGAACTTTGAGCAGAAGAACTCAGGGAAGGTCCAGCCAGAGGCATTGTCTTTGGGGTGTCACAAAGATGCAATAATTGCTATGCCTGGCTTTCCAGACAAATCTATGGCTTAGTTGGTTTTCTTCCATACAGCTTTTGAAATGTGCAGTGCAGCAGAGTCAGCATTACAGCAGGGAACTTTTGACTTGTGCATTTACTGACTTTTGTGCCTATGGCTGTGTGAAGCATTGCATTAAATACACAGTAGTTTCTAGGACCTAATAAGGAAGGGCTTTCTTACTGTTATTGTTATAGCTTGGGTTGTTATAGTACTGGGGACAGGGAGGCTTGATCTGACCAAGAGAATGAGGGGTTCTTATACCTATATAATGGGGAAAAAATAAACATATACTTTGGGTCCAAGTCTGGATGTAAATGTTGTGCCTCAGGCTCCTCTCAGCTTTAAGACTGGTTAAGTCTTTGTCTAGTTATGCTGATGGAGTTCTTTTGAAGCTGATGTCAGGTTTTGTCAGCGTGCAGATCTAGTCAATATTTGAACTTTATACCCCCTCAGTGGGATTTATGAGCACTAAACTGTGGGTATGTAGGCTTATATGGAAGTGCAAATGCTCCTCTGATTTTTATCCAAGCCAATGAGACCTTTTGGCACAATTCAGCAAGGCTGGAGCTCTGTATTGGGGAGGGTGTAGGTTCCCAGGACCTCATGCTTTACCGCATGCTTTCAATTAGAATGAAAGAGCTTCTTTTATTCTATTTTTGAAGGAAAGGAAAAAGGAAGAGAGGGAAACCCTACCTTTCTTTCCACTATGTTACTTTGACTTCAGGGTCAGTCATTGTCACATGTCAATGAGCGTTGCATGGCACAAGCACAGCATGTCCTCATGGCCACTTTGCAGGGGTTGTTTTTGGTTTGCCCTGTATTTCTCCCATTGCTCTACCCTCCCCTGCATCCACAGAGAGCCTCTGCTGTTTTTTCATGGAACTGTCTCCTCTGTGGTGACTTGTGGAAGCTGTCAGCATGTATTCATTGGACACCTTGCTTTGCTTTCCTCTTGTAGTCCCTTACGTGCTGAAGAGCTGTGCGGAGTTCATTGAGACTCATGGCATTGTGGATGGGATCTACCGCCTCTCGGGAGTGACGTCCAACATACAGAAGTTGAGGTAAGGGCCACGTGTGTGAGTGTCAGAGGGGTTCAGGGACATTGCTCAGTACCTCTTTTGGGTTAGTCTCTCAGGTACAGACTGTGGCCAACAGAGCTCCACACTGATGCAAAAGATAAACTGTCTTCAAAGTTGGTTAACAGGGAAAGACAACATTTTAGGCATGAGCCCAAAAAACCTATATCTCCCTCTGCATCTATTAATGGGTAAGGCATGGAGGGTCTCAACACAGATGCTGAGTTGCTCTCTCTCACTTTGAGACAAAGCAATCTCTTTATATCAGTTTGAGATTCACTCCCTGTGTTAGGGATAATGGAGACTAATTGAAACCTCAGGGCCTGACCTTGGGACACAATCTGGGCCAGTTTGCAGAGACATCTCTGCTTTGCCATTTGTTCTTTCTCTAGCTGTTGACGAGTACTTAGGGTGGAGTACTGGCCTGCTACAGCTCTTATTCACTCATATTGTTATGCTTCCCTATTGTTTCAGACAAGAGTTTGTTTCTGACCAATGCCCGGATCTGACAAGGGAAGTTTACCTGCAGGACATCCACTGCGTGGGGTCACTCTGCAAGCTGTACTTCAGGGAACTGCCCAACCCTCTCCTCACTTATGAGCTCTACAAGAAATTCACGGTGAGACCCTTGGCTGTTCTTTTTCCTCTCCAGCAGTATGGATGTGCTGCAGATTCCTCCATGACAGCTGTTTGGGATTCATGCCAATGTCCTGGCTTCTGGTGCATCTATCCATATAAACACTTCTCAGTGCTCTTCCCTTCTCATCTCATGTTGGCTCTCTTTCCCTGTCCTTGCTTCTTTCTGCCATTTCATGTTTATTTCTCTCAGTTTGTCTGCTGTTTCCTCCCCTTCCTCTTGCTCATTTTTTCACTGCATTGCTTCCCCGCTGCCCCTCTTTCTCCCCACTGTGCACCCCCTTCCGAGTTCTCTTTCTTTTCCTCATTACTGTCCATCACTGAGAGACTTCTATGTCACCTGGGGCCTGTGATCATAATCACAAGGGTGTGGTTTCCTTGTCCCTGTCCCTCCAACTGCCCCGGACACCTGCACAAACTGATTGCCCAGCCCATGTGTAAAGCATCAACTTTTCTGCATCTGTCACATTTTTCATACTGTTTGTAGGACTGCAAATGATGATTCTGCTTATGCCAGATACGGCGTATCAGGTCCATCATGATCATGTTATAAATATAAATGGCAGAGGAAAGTGGAAACTGGCCAAGCAGAAATCTCTAACTTTGTTTAAAGAGATTACAATTCAAAGAGTAGTTACTTGGTTCTGGAACACAGCCATACGTGGATACAGTTGGAGCTTAGGAGCAGACTGCGGGGGAGCAGAAATATAAGACCACAAAGCCTGAATTTTTAAGAGACTTGGCTAATTTTGATGACAGATAATATTTTATTAAAAGGTGGCACAGCAAGCTATGCTTGTTATTAAAGCTGCCTGTTTCTTAGGGCTCTAAATCCACTTTCAGTTTTTTATGACACCAACAAATTTAAATCCCGTCATTGAGGCTGAAATCTTGCGTGCTGAAGGTATGCACTTCCAGCTAAAAGAATTCACCAACTTCTTAAGATAACTGCGGTGGGGGATGGGAAAGATTGTTTTCTCAGTGCTAGAAACATCCGTCCTTTGTTAAGAATTTCTGTCATCCTACTCTTTCCCATTTGCTGGGAGGAGGAGGCTACAGCCATTGCCAAAAATGTCGGATGTTGCAGAGAAGTTGTTCTGCAAAATCAGGTGTTGCTGTCTGAGTTGCCACTATCCTGAATCAAGCACTTCCCAGGGACACTGCTGTGGCACTGAGAGATCCACGGGGTCCTCACAAGGAGATGCTCTCCAAAGACTCCCTGTTGCCTCTCTGGGAAGAGGCATCAGTGCAAGGGGTGCTTGCTGTGGGACAGAGCCAGATGGGACCAGCCAAGCAGGAACTTGCTGTAAGAAGTCAGGTGGCTTTTAGGGACACAGCTGTGCTGGGGATCATGGGGTGGGGAGTGGCTCGCTGTGCTGCCTGACAGACATGCAATGATGTTAGGTGTCTCGCTGTTCCGATGCCAAATTGTAAGTAAGATTGGTCTTTGTTTCAAGGTGATGTATAGTCAAATCTTCAGGGAAGATCCTGAGCAGATTTGAAAAATTGACCTGTATCCTCAGGATATAAGGATTCTGAGGATATAGGGTAGGATTGCTGGAGACAGTCAGGATGAATAGGATCTTGAAAATACAGCATATCATTCAACCATTCACTGTAACTGATGAGTCTCATTCTTGTTGAAGCTATTTGGCTGGTGTCTTCCTGGCTATCACTACTGATTTATGAAAGAAAAAATGCTCTAAAGGAAACATGAAGATTTAGATGGAAACTTTTTTTAAGAAAGAATGTTTGCTGAAAAGTGCAGTTTTGGGATGATGACTTGCAGAGTTTCAGTAGATCCATTTGGTAAATAGCTTTATTCAGAAACAAAAGGGAAAACATTTCTGTAACTGTCTGAGTGTTTCTTTTACAAGTACTTTCTAAGGGAAATGTTTCAGTATTACATCAACACATCTAACTTACATAAAATGTCTTCCAGAAAAGGGTTAAATAGTTCCAAATTTAAAATATAATTTCTCTAACTTATGTTTGATTGTGACACTTTTGGTCAACTTGAACAGTTGTTTTCTATAATCTTATCCCAGCTCCCCAAAATGTTATCACTTTGGGTTGACCTAAAAGTTTTTTCTTTTAATCTCTGGCTTTTCAGTTTGTCCACTTAGCCACAAAATCCATTATTCATGTAAGCCTGCTCAGTAGGGATTTATAATTGGTAACCCAGCTGACAGGAAGCACAGTCAGATACAAGGAGGAAAGAAAGAAAGAAGACCAATTCCCCAAGGAGCAGAAAACGCACTGGGAGTGTGTGTGTGCATGGGGTGTCTGAACAGGGAACAGTGGCAGCTGTACCTCAGGAGACAAGTGCTGGTAGGAATAAAGAACACATGCTAATCCCAGTCTGACTCAGACAGAGCTGTCTCTGAGTTGGGATAGGCTGCACTTTGAGTCACCAGAGTGATTCAGAAATTTCTGTCTAAGGAAAGTCAAATTCTTAATGACTGGGGAGGGTTGGCCTTTTGGTCATCACTATGTCAAATTCACAGGTGTAACATCCTGGTCATGACCTCACTGGCTATAAATTTTTGCCAGATGTTAGCCATCTCGTATCCTAGTGATGGATGCTTGTTTCTCAGGACAGATAAGTTGACTGTGCTTGGCTTGTTCTAGCCTGGGCGTAGAGGGACCAAGTACTCCCTCAGAGCAAACCAGCTCTAGGAGGCCAAGCCTACCTTCTCTCTCCAGAATTATTCCACTTGTTAACCAGGGCTTATGAATTGTGCACTCCCAGAATCACTGGTGGAGTAAAAAAAAAACCCTAAATGGCATAAATTCATACCATGGTGAACAAATATGCAATAAATGCAATTTCTGGTTTTTCCTTGAATTCTGTATTCTGCTGCTGTAATCCACAGTTTTGGAGGGCTCCTCAGATTTCAAAGGCACAGCTTGTATGGGTCAGACATGTGGCTTGGAGGACTGAACGGGTCATGACCTCAGAGAAGCTGGTGTTCACTTGCTGTCTAATCATTAGGTCTTTAAGATCTGGAATACTTAATATGGGAATGAAAATGCACACCGGGGGAGAAAATATTGTGTACAATCCAGTTGAAATCTAATGCTTTAGGTGCACCAGTTAAAGTTTTTATTTCTCTCCATATCCATCTTTGGACAAGGCTATTCAACTGGAAAATCTGTATTAAGATTACAAGATCTCTTGGGATTTGTGGGCTTTTTTCTTTTTCTTTAGAAGAGCTGTAGCTATGTGTAAAAAGCACTAGAAGGAGTTAACCTGCCTTTAATTTGGGCAAAGCAAATACATGTGCATCTCATATGTACCTAACTAGTGAGCTCACTTGTTTTGATCTGCCATCACTTCTCTGGCCTTGAAACTGGCAGTGTTTGGTTTGCTGGTGGTTGTGGATGAGAAGTGGTCTGCAGGGAAAAGGGCAGTGACAAAACCAGAGGCAGTAGCATCATCATGGTGGGTGCTGTAGTGACTGCTGCAAGAAGACGCTTCTCTAGTGGTGGCTGGTAATTTCAGGTTCATGGTGTTTAAGCAATGGGTGGCTTGGGAAGGGTTGTTTCCTTCCTTTCCTTCCCTGGCAGTGCTGACATCTGTCTGGAGGCACAGCTTGTGCTGGCAGCGTGGGTCGCAGCATCTTCCTTTGAACTCGCTCCAAACTCCAGTGGCAGTAGGGTGGGTAGGAGGTTCCCCAACAGTCATGCACTGTTTGAACTCGCTGGTGGCTTGTCCTCCCCCAGCACAAATATTGAAAGGGAATAGCTGAACAGATGAATACCAATGCAGTGAACTCCTAGGAATGCTGACAAAAGCTTATCATGGCTCTCTAAGCTCTTGGTCTGTAGAGATTTGCTCAAGACTGAGATGTATAACCTTGATTCTGTCTAACCCTGAGTGTAAGAATTTATTAATCTGCAGGACAGGGATTCTGCTAAGGCTTCTTCCATCATAAAAGATGCAAACCCACACAAACAATCCCCTCAGCTATGTTCTTATGACAGTCAAAATATTGCTTATTTTGAAGAATATGGAACATGTATATCCAAGATGTTCTCATAACACAGAGCTTGAAAAACCTGTTTTATTTTTAACAGGTTATTTTTGGGGGGTGTCATTGCTCTTTACTTTTTCCATTATTTTCACTTCTGTCTTTCCCCTCTTTTTCTATTTCACCCATCACTGCCCAAGTTAAAAAAAGGGAAAAGAACCAAAAAAATAGCCCACAAAAAGCAAAGCAAAACCAAAACAAACCAACACAAGCCAAAAACCCCCCTGTAATTCGTAATTGAAGGTCTAAGTCCTTAAATGCCCCTCTCCCATAAATACTGACCACCATGTCTGAATGTCTGGGCATGGTGTGCTGAGACATGGAATAACAGTCCAGGAAATCTCTGCTGTGCTGGGGACACAAAGAAACTTCTTATTCCCGTAGCTCTGTAGGGTAACAAGAGAGCATTCCCTCTGAGGCAGGGTGTCTCGTGTGACCCTTCTTATCCCTCTTCCTTTTCCCCTGAGTCCATTGCCAGGGTGTACTGTTCCCTTGTATCCCTGCAGGAAGCAGTATCACGCTTCCCTGAGGACGAGCAGCTGGCACGAATTCAAAATGTCATCCAGGAGCTCCCACCATCACATTACAGGTAAGAACGTGTCCACAGAGGTGCTGAGGATCAGGGAATATTACCCAAAATAGCTCTGGGATTCATTTCCAGAAATCAATTTCCAAAAGCTGACTCACCATTTCCAAATCTGGCAACAATTTATCTGGCATTTAAATATCATTGAACAAACCCTTGTTAGAGACAGAACAATTCCCTGCTGCACTCTTAGCATCCTCCTTCCCCAGGTGTGACCCCTGTGGCACCCTTGGCCAGTGTCCTGGGTGTGGTAAGGAGAAGATGATCTGCTGGAGGTGCTTGAGCAAGAGCTAAGAGCTCAGCCTTTGGAGCATCCCACTCCCTCTTCCACCCATCTCCATCTCCTTTGCTCCCATCATGCTGAGGACAGTTTGGTTCATGACCTGCCTTGGCTACCCCAGAGCACAGCTGTTCAGGTGTTCACTGCCATCCCTTGCAAATGCTGGTGCTGTGAATCCTCTGCCCCATGGGGTCTGTTGTGCCAGTGCAGACGCCTGGGGAGGGGACAGGGCTGGCTCTGAGCCTTGCTGTCCCAGCAGGCAGGCACTGCTAACGTGACACATTCTTCTTTCTTTGTGTGAAACCCCTGCAGAACGCTGGAATACCTGATCAAGCACCTGACTCACCTGGCCTCCTTCAGCAACATGACCAACATGCACACCAGAAACCTGGCCTTGGTGTGGGCTCCAAATCTCCTCAGGTACAGTGGAGATTCCTCTAATCCAGAGCACCATGCTGAGCTCCAAGGGGAGCGCCAGCATCTGAGCCTGAAGACCCATCACCTGAGGGAAATGCAGGCAGGGAAAAGCTGAACAACTAAAGAGCAAACAGCTTTTCTTCCAGGTTGAATAATCTAAGGTTTTACTGCCAGCATCCAAGGAAGCTTGTGGGTTTGTGTGTTTCTTATTAAAAAAAAAAGTTGTTATTTGCAAGTTGAGCATAGATTTAAAAACGAGGAGTTAACTCATCACTTGGGAATGTTAATGACATTTTTGATGGTGCCAGTGCTTCTGCAGCAGGGCAGTGAGAGACAGCAAGGATCAGAAGGGAGAGAAACAGGGCAATAATACTACAGACCTGTTCCCAGATCTGCTTGTGCAAAAGTGAGATGAGCTTGCTGGGCTTGAAATGGCAGCCAGTGTCAGATCTCAAGACCACCAGCTAGTTTTTCATGTTTGTTATGCCTGGCACTCTGCTGTGAAGAAGCCTGGATTAGTTGCAGGCAGAGGTTTGGCTGCTATGTTGTAGAGCTAAGCAGAACAAGGAAAAATAGCATCTGGGGAAAAAAAATTAAATATTATGTATCTTGTCAAAATTCCCTTTCTGTCCATCCAAGACCCCTGCATTTAGAGGAATGAACTATGCAGGGAGAGTCCAGGACTGCAGCTGGGCAGGAGAGGGCTGATGGCAGAGCTGGTGTGGGGAGCCCTGGGCTGGCAGAGGACATTGGCTAGAGAGGTACAGGCCTGAAAAGCATTCTCTAAAGAGTTATCTCGCCCTTCTAAATCACAAAAATGGCAGAGCAGGTTCTGAGAATGAATCAAATGTTGACTATTGAATATCATAAAGTGGGCCTTCGCTACTGAGACATTTTCATTCTAGGAGCTGTCCTTGTCAAAAAAAAAGAAGTCTGTTTCCCTGTGCAATCTTTCACAAATACAAGTCCCAGGGAGGAGTAGAAAGGAGCAAGCAATGCAACTGCAGTCTCCTTACAGGGTTATCCTCTTGGCAATGCCCCAAGCTCTTATCTAACACACCAGTCATTAACTTTACAAAGGATCCATTGCCCAAAGATAATTTCTTCAGCAACACTTCGGCATGTCAAGATAAGGAATGTTTCTTTGCTGAGAGCAAGATTGAGACTGTGGGAGCATGGGGCAGGGGCGGGGGCAGAGAAGAGACTATTGGGGCACACGGCAAAGTATTGAAGAAATTGGCATGGGGAAGACCTGAGCAGGGTCTAAGGGATTTCACTGAGAGATGATTGAAGCATTGAGTAGGGATCTAGAGGCAGCCTTTGAAGGCTCCTGTGTTGTCTTTCAGGCCCAGCCTCGAAATAGCTAAAATAGGTAAAAAGGAGAGAGAAGAATGGAGCTTGAGAGTCACAGTTTTACCTGCTGAAGAATGTAAAATCCAAGTAGGGAAAATAACACATTCAGGAAAGGAAGTAACAGAGGTGGCAAAGAAAACAGGGAAAATAATTTTTAAAAGAGTGAAAAGACAAAGAAAGGATGAGGGCCTGTGAGGGAAGGAGAGCAAGCGGTACAGCAAGAGTGGGGAAATCATCCCTGCTGCCTTGCTTGCAGGAAGAAATCTGGTCTGTCCTTGCCAGGGGCTGTGTGTGGCAATGCTCACTACTGGTACACCTCTTTCCTCATGCAGGTCAAAGGAGATTGAGGCAGTTGGCTGCAACGGGGATGCAGCTTTCCTGGAGGTGCGAGTGCAGCAACTGGTGATCGAGTTCATCCTGAACCACGTGGATCAGATCTTCAGCAACAACAGGAAAGCCAGCTCTGCAGAGAACCTTGGTAGAAACCTCCCTGTGCCACTTCCCAAGTCACTTGCTATGTAGTCCACCTCTCCCTTCAACTAATATTCCAAGCACATTAACCCTTGCTATCATCACAGACTTCCCCAAAGACACCTTGAGCCCAATACCTCATTACCCTTTTCTTCTTCATCCCTGTCTGCAACATTTTCTTTTTGAATACTAGCCTCCTTCAGTGTTTTCTCGGGTTGCCTTATGTCTCATCTTTTGTGTGATCTCGTGTGGCTTAACCCTTTCCGCAAAAGGAAGACCGCCTGATTGATTCTCAGTCTTGGTCTAGGCTTTCTCTCTAAATCCATCAGCCACAGTCCCAGCTTTTCTCTCAGGTTCCTCCTGTTACAATTCCTCATACCAACAATACCTGCCCTGCAGCCACCATTTCCACCCAAGTCAGAAGTCACACTCTCAGGAAAAAAATTAATCTTGTGTTCCAAAAACTTATATCTTGTTCCTGGGAACATTTTATAAAAGAGTTCTATTTTTTTCCTGGGACATCAACAGTTTTCAGAGATGCTGATTTTGCTGTTTAGTGATGATTTTGTTGGCAAAGACTGGGAAGTGAGAAGGCATGGATGCACTGTGACCTCTCATAATTTCAGAAATATGCACCTTTTGGTTTTACACACTTGGAAGACTTGTGATACCTTCAGAACTTCATTCTCCTGGTTCCTGCACAACCCACCTTTTTGCTTTGCAGCCCTGTGTCAGCTCATTCTGCCCATCTTTACCTTAACATGGCTTTGCCACTGCCCCCATAAACAGACACTTTCAGTTCCCTGGGCTATCAGTGACACTGCTTTCTGTGGCCCTGAAATGGATCAAAAAGTTAAAGTAATGCTGGTTCTTAGAACAATCTCCTGTCCTGGAACAAGACAAGGAGAAAGATGTGGAAGTGAGAGAAAGAACTAGGCACCAGATTTGGATCAGGGACTCAACTGCTTCAAAATTGGGGGAGGGTGGGGGTGGGATGGAGGAAGGGAGTGAGGGAGGAGAAAAGGGAATGTGTGAATCCTGGTGGTTTTCAGAGACACCTCCTTCACACAGAAGCGTCTACAGCAGAGGAAGCAAATCCACACAACACAGCCTTTGGCTGGCAAGCATGGCCCCTGCTGGGAATGTACTCAGATGGATAAGGTTGCTGGGGAGCTGAAAGGCTTATCTGACAAAAAGCCTTTCTCCTTGCACGTGCCACTTCTTTCCCCCCTCCACAGGAGATGTTCCAGTCAAACAAAGTCATGAAGCTCTTGCTGTCATCTCTCCTCACCCCAGGCTGGAATGTGTTTTCTTGCTTTTCAGAGAGCGCATCAGTTGTGAAAAGTTTGACCCTCCCCTCGGCCTCGCTGCCAATGAAACTGGTGAGCCTAGAAGAAGCACAGGCACGGAGTCTGTCTGCATCCCACCCTGCTCGGAAGGAGAGGAGAGAGAACAGCTTGCCTGAAATTGTGCCTGTAATTGGGTCCCTCTTCCACACAGTTGTTGACCTTCCCGACAGCAAGTAAGTGCCAAGAGGAGTGTAAAGTGCAAACAAAAAAGTGCAGGTTCCCCAGTGTGATTGGGAGTGATCCTTTTGTTAATGTGATACCCCCACACCTGCACTCACCTGAATCTACAGCCACAATCCAAAGAAAATTCTGTGTCCTTCTCAAAAGAGGCAGACCTGCTCCTGAGAAGTATTGCAGCTGCTGGGTTCACAACTTCTCTAGTTCTCATCTCTCCATCAGGGCAGAGCCTCACAGACCTCCTGCAGGAGGAATGAATTATCTTTGAATCCTTGTGCCCGCTCAGAATTTGACTAAACACGGGATGGGCGTGAAGCAGGTTGGGGCACAGCTCGTCTACGAGTTCCACCTGCTGGTGGCTGGTGCAGGGCACGCCTGGTGCCACTGACCTGCTCCAGCTTCTTCATTCTCCTGGTTCCTGTGCAATTACAGCCAAGCAGGAAGGCTCATTTTCACTCCCAGCACGGAGAGATATTTATGTAGTGGCCCCTATGCCAGCTATGTCTATGCCAGGATAAGAGTCCGATTTCAGCTGAGGTTGCTGCAGTTGTTGGCACAGCTACCCAGAATAAGTATTTATCTATTGGTCTATCTAACTGTTAATATATAGCCACTCTACTGCCTGGGTCTGATAGATTATAGCCTCTGCAGCAGGAGGCTCATTAGTCTACTGACCCAGAAAGCACCAGAACAAAGATACTTATTGGCACTTGATATATTAAAGCAAAAAGGAGTAATCTAACAGAATACTGGCAAGAGGATAACCTGCTTAAGACAAAAGGATGTATTGCCCCCCTAGAGTGCCTTCTCCTTTCTCATTTGAAGAGAAAAGTCCTATCCCCAAGATATTAATCCCCTCTGCAGGACTGATTTGTACTTTTCTGAGTACTGATCAGAAAGGAAAACAGAAATATGGGGATAGAAAGTCCAATGTGGAGAGCAAGACACGGAGATAAGAGAATTCTTGCTCTGAAAGAGGGGAGATTGAAGGAGGAGTCAGAATGAGTATGAAGGAAGTGAAACAGAGCTTCATGAAGAAATATGTATGCAAGAAAAAAATTGCATTAGGATGAGCAGCTTCTTTCTGCATAAAGCTGGGATTTCCAAAGAGACACAGGGAACTGGTGTCCCACTTCCTCTGACAGTTATGGGAAATTGATTTAATTCCCTTGAGCCTCCTCCTGTTTGGTTGGTATATTATACTTTCATATGAATATATAACACCTGTGGTTAAATTAATGTTGGCCTGAGAAGCATTAATAGCTAGTTTTCATTAAGGAATCATTTTATTTTTGCCATAAGACATGGTCTTTAAAGCATAACTTTGTGCACTGAGCAATAGTATCAGTTCCATCAGTTCTCTGGAATTTATTATACATTGTGTCATTTAAACCTGTTAAAAAGGCACTTTTTCTTTGCTGTATTGCAGGATAGTCTGAGCCTTGGAAACCTCTCCTTGCTGGAGACAAGCATGGTTGATTGCTCAGTCACTGTTGCTGTAGAACGATGCCAGAGCCAGCTATCTGAAGGCTTAGGTGTCTTTCCATCCACGAAATGGTTAAATCAGCAGCACAGATAAATCACTCAGAGAGTGATTGCTACCTATATAGCCAACAAGGGTTGGTTGTTCAGCTATGCCTTGCGTGCTTTAGAGTTAAAAGAGTTGTGAGAAGAAAAAAATGGAAAGTGTTGAGGGGAGAGAGCTCAGAGGCCTTTGGAGGGTATTAAAAAGGGAAAAGTCTCTAAAGTTTGGTGACCACCTGAGCCTTTTTTCCTTCCAGGAGGAAATTATCCACCAAGTCCAAGAAATGGAAGTCAATATTTAATTTGGGCCGCTCTGGCTCAGAATCAAAGTCTAAACTGAGTCGAAATGGGAGTGTCTTTGTAAGGGCACAGAAGCTCTCTGGTAAGAACACACTTTTCAGCTCAGTGTTTCTCTCTGAGGCTTTCTCTTGTGTGTTGGTAGCATGGGGCAACCTGTATCCACTTGGCACTAATACCATGGACTTGAGATAGTCTGATGGGGTTGTGCTTGTTGCCTGGTTTCATGCACATCTCATTTTCCTGTGATGGCAAGAAACACCCTTTCAGGAGGATTTGCCAGACAGCTGCAGTAAATGTTGCATTTTGGTACCTGATAAATGGGCTCCTGTAGTCCAGCTGTCGAGTTTGGGGACTAGGAAATGTTTGGGGATTAGTCCACTATCGCAGCCCAGCCAGTCTCTGTCTCCTAAGGCTCATTACATGGCACTGGGTGAATGGCTGTCCTTCTACGCTGTCCTTCCACTGAAGGGCATTAAAGAACCAACTGTATTGAGTGTTTTTGTGAAAAACAAGGCACCAGGAGTGCCTGTGGCTCTGGCCCTTAGCACTTTGAGGGAAGCCATTGCTTTTGCAGAATTTCCAAGAGAGAAGTTGTCTTTTCTCCTGGCTGTAATCCCAAGTTCTAACCTCTCCTGAGCTGCAATCTCTTAAACACTCTGCTCCCTAGAAAATCACATGGCAGTGCCAGTTCCTGCTGTCAAGAAATGATGACTCAAGCTCTAAAAATCATGAACTTAATTTAAAAGTAGCCACATTTTTAAAAAGAAAGCATGCCCTTTTGATTTGAATTCATAAAGAAATGTTTTAGGTTTATATATTCTAGATTTTTTTAGTATCTCCAAGTCAAGGAATTTACTTTCTACAGGGAGATTAAGGTGGATTTTTTATTTATATAATCTCATGACTCCAGGAGCTGGTGTTTGGAGGACCACTGCCACATTGCAAGACTTAAAATGAAATAGTTAATGTTAGCAATGTTAGCTGCCACCACATATAAGAGAGGCTGTATTTGGATCAGAAATGAGTGTGAAGCCAAATGCTGGATCCAGTTCTTTTTGGACCCCTGCCTTCTCCACGTTTTGCATGTACATATGGCTTCACACAGGGTGCCCATGACAGACTTCAAAATAGCTCTCTATCCTATTTTGATCACGGGATCACCTTCTCACCTTGATAAGGAACACTCTGTCCTAAAATAGTGCTAAGCCACGGAGGCCCAGGAGTGACAGCAGCCCCAGTTATCGTGGAGGCTGAGCCTTGTTCCAAGGACAGGACTGAGTGACAGGGGGCTGGACATTTTCACCAGCAGGACACACAAATGCACAGCCATGCGCAGAGTTTTCAGCACTGTAGCAGTGCTTTCAGAAGCAGCACTTTTGTGCTGCTGTGTTACGTTTCTCAGCGCTCTCTGCTTACAGCCTAATGTGAGGGAACAGACGAAGTTGCTGCTGAAACTCAGCACATGCTTTAGCACAGCTTGAGTCTGTGCACACAAAGCTGTAAGTCACATAAAATGTGACTTACACAGCTCCCCAGCTTGAATTCTGTTCCTCCTGGAAAGCGGAAGCAGTGCTCAAGACATCACGTCTTATGAACGCAAAGAGTAGCCAGGACTCCATATAAATGCAAAAAGTAGCTGGAGTTTCTCCTATGCTCATGTGAGTGTCGGAGCCAGAAGCCTCAATTATATAAACAAATGAAGTCCAACAAGCCTGCTCACTTTCTGCTTTACCTACTTTGTGCAACTCTGTAAACAGCAAACTTTACTCCCAGACATTTTCCAGATCTCCATGGACCCTTTTTGGGCTGCCAGAGACTAACTTGTCTTCCTTGCCAGCTATGTTTCCCCACCTCCATTCCTTTTTCAGAGCAGTAACAGCTACAAGCTTCGAAAACCTCTCAGGAACAGATCTGTAGAGTGTATAGTAACAAATGGCAGCTTGTTTCTGGACAAGCAAGTCCAGTGAGGATGGCCAGCAAAATAGGTGGCTTACTGCCCTCAGAAATTTCCCGGAGTTCTTGCTGGAGGCAGGGTATGCTCACATCAGCAAAAGAGCCGGGAGTGCAACGTAAAAATAACCCAACATTTGCTATCAGGAATGAGAGGTGAGAAGGCATTTATGTCAGTTTAGTTTAAAAGTCCCCCACAACCAATAGCCTGACTAAGTCGAGGAGGGGAGTGGCACATGACAGCTTTGGGGATGCTTAACTGCTTCAGAGTGGAGGTGGTGTTGACTGGCTGGGTTAAGTATAGCTCTCCACATGTCCAGCAGGTGCAAAGCTGTTGTTAGCACTAGCAGATCCCCAGCTGTGTGGACAAGTGTTGTGGGTAATAAGCCATGTGGTGTAGATACATGGGGGGAATGCTTGGAAATGGAAAATGTCTGCCTGGCATGCCTGTCTATATGTATGCAGTCTTTGATCTTTATGGGCTGAAGCCTGTAAAGCCACAGGATCTGATACCTGCTTCTAAAACTCTTTTTCCACAGAAAAAGCAACCATTCGGCCTGCAAAGAGCATGGACTCGTTGTGTTCCCTGCCAGTGGAAGGTGAGACATCCATAGCCTATACTGTAAGGGGGAAGGATTGCAGCTCTGCGTTTTCAGCAGCATGGATCATAGAATCACAGAATGGTTTGAGTTGGAAAAGGCTTTAAAGGTCTCCTAGTTCCACCCCCTGCCATGGGCAGGGACACTTTCCACTAGATCAGGTTGCTCAATGCCCATCCAGCCTGGCCTTGAGCACTGCCAGGGATGGGGCATCCACAGCTTCTCTGGACAGCCTGTGCCAGGGCCTCACCACCCTCAATGGATGAGCAGTCCATGTCTGTCTCACCAAGTTGTGTATCTTCATATGCTTATGCCATGGTTGCTGACGTGTGCCCCCACCTCTGTGTGCATGCGTTTTTGGCTCTTTTCTGTGCTGTTTATCTCAGTGCATCCACCTGAGAGTTACCACTGTGTTTAGCTGCATCTTTATTGGCAGTTGGACTGCTTTGATTTCTTTCTTGGTTATTCTGGGCACAAAAATCTCATTCGTACATGAAAAAGGCTTACAGTAAGCCAGCAAAGCCTGGCGTGTGCATTGTGGGCAGTATGTGATAGTCCTAGACTTGGCTGTGGGTGATGGAGAAGGGTGTCTAATAAAAGTCTGAGCTGATTTCCACTGGAGGGCATTCAATCCAGTGCTGCCTGCCCATTTTGAAGGAGGCCCTAGGGCTAGAGCATAGAAGGTCTTCAGTACATATTGTCACCATCTGTCTGGGGAAACGTGAGTGTTCACCAGGGCAGAACTCATCCTGGAGGGACTGAGGAGGGCTCCTCACAGAGGAAGTTTGTCTGCTAGTGCTTTGCTTCCCCTTGACTTGCTCCTATGTTCCCGTCTCTAGGGGAGGATGACAAAAGCAGGTTCAAACGGTCAGTGACTACTGGAGGATTCTTTGTTCCCACGAAGATACGGACAGGAGGCACAGGCAGCTCATATGACCTCAGCAAGGAGAATGAGTGGGAGCGGGAAGGATCTGCCATGGGGGCCAAAGGAAGTTCAGAGCTGGCTGGGGAGAAAGGTCCTCCCTGGGCACCGCAGGTGAAGTCACCCCCTGAGCAGTTGAAGGTTTTCCGGGTAGCAGAGGATGCCGAAAATGAGCAGACTTCGGCCAAAGGAGTGCTCATGTTCTACACCTCTGAAACAGCCTCCAAGTCAGGCTTCCCAAGCAGCCTCTTTCCCTTGGAGGCCTCCCCTCGTCACCAGAGGAAAGCCCTGAACATCTCGGAGCCATTCGCTGTCTCTGTCCCACTGAGGGTATCCGCAGTCATCAGCACCAACAGCACACCCTGCCGCGTGCCCTCCAAGGAGAAGCATTCCCTTTCCAGTCTGGAGGAGCTGTCTTCTCTGGTGGAGAGCACGAGCCCCTCTGCCCTGGAGGCAGGGACCCACACAAGGACAGAGCAGGCAGCAGAGCACAAGGAGAAACAGCCGGGGCCAGCTCTGCCAGTGGCAGCATCCAGAGGTAAACTGTGTTAAGGAGGGGGATATGGATCCTCAGCCAGGCTGCTGGGGGTGCCCTGCAGCTTGGTGGTGTGGAGGTTTCTCCAGCCTGGCTTGTGTCAGGAAAGAGACCAACCTGCAGCAGGGTGGGTGTTGACTGTGACAGCAGGCCAGGGTGGTGCTTGTTGCAGCAAGGAGCCTGGGGAGGTGGGTGAGCTCCCAGAAATGTCTGGTTGTGCCTGGAGGGAGCTCCTTTGCTTTGTTAGTTGGCATTGGCTCTTAGCAGCACTGCTTTGTCCCAGGGCACAAGTTTTCAGTCTCGAGTAGTTACATTGTTCATTTGCATTTCTGATCCAGGCTCTCATCCTGAGGAGCTGGTGGCCGCCAGGAAACCTGAGTCCTTGGAAACTGCACAGCCAGCAGCAGAAAATCAGGAGATTTGTGGGCAAAGCAGCTGCACAAGCAGAACCAGCAGTCCCCAGCAGTCCTCAGAGCAGAGTCCCACCTTGGAGCAAACACCAGCTGCAGAGTTCCATAAGGGGCCGCTCCCAGCAGACAAAGCAGAGCAAGGACAGCTCAAGATGAAGGATGTCTCCTCAGAAAGCAGCTGTGACCAGCAGGAGATTGAGATGGCTAAGACAGAAGAAGGATCGTGCCTAAGAGATGCGGTAAGGAAGAAGGCATGGGAAACGTGGGGGATCTTGTCATGGTAGTGACTGGGAGGTTGTTTAAAGTTTCATTGTGTATCTGTAGTTGTGAAAACTCAGTCTGTAATTTAGGCATAGCAGCACCAAGAATTGACCATGAGCTGATTTATTTCACTTCCATGAAGTCACCATGTGGTGACTTACCTTTATGTAACGACCTACTGTCCCCTTTTGGTCATCTTTTCCTGTAACTGTACAATCTCAGTCTGTACCATCTGTCTGCTCTGAGACTCTCCAGATGTGAGACTGTCCGGATGTCTGAGCATTTTGACCCATGGTCTCTGAATTCCCCTTCTATTTTTGCTGTCCCATTTGTCCTGGACAGCATGAACAGTCCTTTTTACTTCCATTCTCTACACACAATTTTATTTTTTTAATTCTTACTATTTTTTGCCTCCTCTGTATCTCTAGCAAAGCCTTTTCACCAAGTTTCTTACAGTGATACTCATCTCTGGACAGCTATTTAAAGATCTGTTGGCATAGCTCCTTGAATAGATTATTCATTCGAGCTTGTGTGCAGTTTGGGAATGCATATTCTCTGGCAAGGCCAAGTGAGCCTGAATGGGAATTGCTGAGAAATGGGCTGGAACATTCCAGCTACTCATTCAGCTCACTATTCCAGTATATCTGTCCAGGCCTCCTTTTGGCTGCACCTCAGACCTTCTCCTCCATAAACCCACTTGTTTATAGATGTATTTTCTTCCTTGAACTGGTAGCAGTCTGTGTGTCTGTGTTTCTGTACCCATGAGTGGGCTCATCCAGGAGCCTGGCTGTTCCAGGAGGGCTGTTTGGGGAAAATGGAGGGGTACTTACTGGCAAAGTATGAGCTCCCAGGTGATGGCAGTCCTTCTGTTTTTCAGACTGAGGAGGACCCAGCGAATGCCCTTCTAGAACCACTGTGGCCAGAGATACAGCAGGAACTGAAAATTATTGAACCTGAAGAGGAGCTCTTGCTCTTGCCAGCAGCTGTCCCCAAGACAAGCCCAGTTTCTGAATCCTCTTCTTCAGTACAAACAGATAGTCTTTCCTCTGGCCCAGGGCAGAGTCCAACACTTGCTGAGCAGAAATCTGAAAGCAGAGCATCACAGATAACTCAGGTGCCTTTATTTGGTGCCAGTGGCATGGAGCAACAAGACAGCCTCCCCAGCTGCCAGTCTGATGCAGTTGCACAGCAGACTGGGGCTTCAGCCCTGCCCAAACTGGGCACTCTTCCAATGGGCACAGCCACTCCAAAGAACCACCACTCAGTGGTGGACAGCAGGAGTGAATGTCTCGCTCCTACGCTGGACTGGAAGCTTCATGGTCAATCAGAATTTAGTGAGATTGCCCCAAGTGATGGATTTTCTTGTTCCAAAGGAGCATGTCCAGAATCAGGGAAAGAAAAAGAGAGCACTTGCCAGCTGCAGAGGGAAAAGGATGGTCTTACCAGAGTCCAGACTCAGAGGGAGAAGCATGAGACAATGACTACTGATGAAAGTGACACATTCTCCTCCAAGGCACTGAGTGGAGCTGGAATCCAGGAAGTGAAGGAAGGCAGTGCTGTTAGCAGAGCCCAGGATGCTGGTGACCAGGATGATGAGGACGCCTGGACAGATAATGTGCAGAGCTTAGAACTTGTGGAGCCTTGGGAGGATCACCAGTGGGTTACAAGCCCTCTGCATTCCCCCACCTTTAAGGACATTCAGGAGAAGATGACGCAGGAGTTTCACCCACAGAGGCAGAGAGCAGAGGCAGGCCTTTCTCTTAGACCACGGTTCAGTCGCAGCCTCTCCCTGGACAGTAAAGACACAGTGCTGAGTCTGTGGACTACCCCATTCTCTTTCATAGATGCCACTGACCAGCAGCAACCGTGTGGTGACATTCTGCATTCAGTGACTTGTGAGCTGTCCAAAACACAACCCATGTCCCCCTCTAGTTTGGGCAAAGCTCTGCAGGATGAGAATGGCCCAAGTACTCAGGAAGAACCTTCAAAACCCGAATACCACCTCACCAGGGAGAAAGCAGCAGGTGAGAAAGCAGGACCCTCCAGAGTCCCTCTTTTAGAGACAGAGGGAAAGAAAGTGCATGTGAGCAAAGAAAACTCTCGGAGCCCAAAGCCTGAGTTGTCTTTGCCATACCAAAATAGCCCGGGCAGTTCTTCACAGACAAAGAACACAAAGGAGGAGTTATCCATCTCTCAGGACACTGCCTTGGGAGGAGAGACTGTCACCAAAGCATTGTGTTCTGCCGCTGAGTCACAACTGAGTAATAAAGGTGAAGAAACACCTCGCAAAGTAAAGACCAGGCCTTCATCCCTCAACTTGGATTCACTCCTCCCAACCCCAGATTTCTTCACATTTGAGAGCCTGTCCATGCCATCTGCCCCTGGGAACCTCCTGTATGGGCAGAAGGAAGTAAAAAGCAGTGATTCTGTCCCATCCCTGCCGACACACTGCCCTGCTGCCAGTAGAGGTGTTCCCTGGGGCTCTCGTTTCAATGCCCCCGCGGATCTAGACTTGGATTACCTGGCAGTGGCCCATGCCACCACTGGCCGTCGTAACTCTGCCCCTGTCAGCGTGTCAGCAGTCAGGACCTCCTTCATGATTAAGATGTGCCAGGCTAGAGCAGTGCCCGTGATACCACCCAAGATTCAGTACACCCAGATCCCCCAGCCCCTGCAGGCTCAGAACGCTGCTCCAGCTGCTGAGAAGAAGGAAGCAGAAGCCAAGCAGGCCATCAGGCAAGCTCCACGGGTGGCATGGGGCCACCTGGAGGCCCCTAAGAGCCCGCTGACAGAGAAGAAAGCCAAAGCAGAGAAAGAAAACAGTGACCCTGCACAAAAGGACTCAGCCTGTCCTTGGCATGGCAGCCTTGGCTCTCCACTGGAGCCATCTCAGTCCAGTCATCACCCTGCTCTGGATGCCCCTGTTCTGCGCCGAAAGCGCACCTCTGGCGGGGAGACAGCTGGAGACAACCCACAGTCTTCAAAGATAGAGAGGCCATCGGGGTTCTCCAAACCCTCCTACAGATCTAGGCCTGGCAGGCCCCAGAGTCTGATTCTCTTCAGTCCCCCTTTCCCCATCATGGACCACCCCAGCTCCTCAGCAGACTCGAGGATGTTGTTGTCACCCATCAGGAGCCCCACTCAGCCCACCTCTCTGAGCCCCATTTGTGGCGATCTGTCTGACCCTGCGCGGACAACGCCCGAGGGGGTGACGCTGCGGAACAAAATGACCATCCCCAAGAACGGCCAGAGACTGGAGACCTCCACCAGCTGCTTCTACCAGCCCCAGAGGCGCTCTGTGATTCTGGATGGACGAAGTGGGAGGCAGATTGAGTAGCAGCTGCTTCTCCTGTTCTTTTTCTGTGATGGTTGGAGTGGGAGTGTCCAAGACCAACTCTGTTGCCATTTTGCTGTTGTTATGACTATTCTCTGCAGGATGGACGTGAATCTTTTATGGTTTCCTGCAAAGCTTTTGCTATGGAAGGTCATGATATCTTTGTCTTGCTTTTCATTCCCCTTGTCTCTCCTGCCTATTCCCTCACTGTCTTATGGTAAGCCAGTCCCAGGGAAGTTGCATTTCTCGCAACTATTTTCTAACAAGCCCAGTGAAAGTCTCATCTTCCCTATGGAAAAAAGGAAAAATAAATCTCTATATAATTAGAAAATAGGGCTGAGAGGAAACACTCTTACAAAACTCTGCAGCCCAGGGTGCAGGGGCACATCTGCTGAGGAGGTAAGTCCAGATGTTTGGGAACTCCTGCCATTCTTTCCCAGACACCAATAAAGGACTTTATGATTTACACAGTGTAAATAAATAGTGCAGGAGGCTGGAGATAGCTGAAGAGGAAGGTGAAGCTGGCATGAGCAAATCACACAGGGTGTGAGACACCCAAGGATGTTCCAGTGATAAACATACAACCTGAAGAGTCTGCCTCCAGCTCTCTCCTTGCATCAAAGGAGATGCTCTTTCCAGCATGTGCAAGGGCTGGAATGAAAGCAGCTGGACAGGAAACGCCTAGTTGTTCTTTTAGTCTCCCAAGTCTTGCTCACAAGTTTTGTGTGCTCAGTCACACCTTGCTTGGGCACACAAGATCCGTGTGGCTGAGGAATGAGTGTGCAGCTGGCTGCCCAGCAGTAGAGACCCCTCAGGCTGATAGCAATGAAAGCCAAGGCAAAGTCATAACAAAGGCCAGTATCAACTATTTTCATCATTGCTTAAAGCCAGATGACACCTCTGCAGCTATCTCCAGCTGAGCTCCACACTGCCAACAGCAGACAAAAGCAAGAGGATCTTCTTATCTCCATGTCCTTGGGCTATTGCCCTCTTGCGCCCTGACTGACATATCTTTGACCCTTGGTCCTTCATTGCCACTGTGTGGCATGTCCCCAGGTGCTTCTTCTTCATTTAAACTTCCTCTCCTGTGATTTTACGCTGTTTCTTTGAGAGCGTGGCTGGTTGCCACCTCCCTGGACCTCAGTGCTTTCAGATTGATTAAGAGTATGGTAAAGAGGATGATTTGTGGGACTGCAGAACAGATCATGAACAAGTCCTGAGAGGGGGATTTGAAGTGAATTAAACTCTCTCCTGAAGGGAACATTAACGTTACAGGCAAATACATGTTCAGCTATGCAACAGCTGCCGTGGGAATAGAATTAAAGCTTCCTTTATAAAGCCTCTAACTCTGCGTTCACCACAGGCTCATCTATTGCCTGATCTATGACTGTGGGCGGTGGCAAAGTCAGGTACAGCCTGTGCTGTCTCTGCAATTTAAGTGTCACTGGTGACTCCGGAGGAGATGGGAACACAGGTGTTGCTGCCAGCACTGAGATTGTCCCTGTAATGGGCTTGCAGGGGCCATCATTCCTGGAGATGTCTGAGACCGTAGGCCCTCAGATGGGTATGATGAGCTGTAGTTTAAGCAGTAAACTGTTAGCAAGTGCTTTAGCCACCACAATGAGTGTCAGGCAGAATTTCCCCGAAGATGTGAGTTTAGGGCTCCGTTTTCTGAAGTACTGGCGATTTCCAATGGTTACTAAACTCAGCCCATGAGCTCCTAGTCTGTATTGACTGTGTCACTTTATTAGTGCCAGTGCGGCTGGAAGGCCCTGAGCCCCCCCATACAGGGCTCTCTGAACTCTTTGACTGCTAAAGGAGAGATACGCTGGAGTATTTTTGAGAAGTTCTGGGCCCACAAATGCAACCAATGTATCTTCAGCAGAATTTTCTCCTTCCATATCCAAAGGGAATGTGAAAAAACATAAGGGCTTTTCCTTGTCACCAGCTGCAGTTTTTGACCCTCTCCACTGCACTGTTTATTTGTGTCTAGTGCCACATGGGAACGGAGCAGAAAACTGAGTCCATGCTGTCAGTATTGTTGAGAGAGATTATTAAACCAGATGAGAGCCTGGAGTTCTTGTTTGGGTCCGTGTTCTCTCACAGGCACCAGCCTTTGCTTTACCTGGGCAGCTGCTGTGGACAGCAGGCCCAGAATATGCAGCTTCATGGCAATTGTATTATTCTGCTCCCAGACCATAATATGCCTGTGCAGCCTCTTATTAAAACTAGGGAATTTCCAGTCCTTCATGCTCCTCACAGTTAGCACTGCTCCACACTGCATTTACATGGCACTGCCTCATGAGAAAGCTTTTAATCACCATGGCTGGGCTAATGACAAAGGGAAGGTGTGACACGAGGTGTTGTGGTAAGGTTTTAGAGGAAGTAAAATTTGTGGAAATGGTGCCCAGGTTATTTTGGCATCAACAAAATAGTTTACTTTGGACAAGGACTTATAGTCTCTCAGTTCCTAGAAGTTTTGACTGCCAAGGCACCTGGAAGGGAGCTAGAGAAGCTCACGAAGTAATGCATCAAAAGGAAAAGAAAATGTGATGAAACCTTGGCATGTTAAAACCATTTTTTTCCCCTCCTTATTCTCATATAAGCTGATCTATGAACAAGAAATGAGGTCTGGCAATTTGTATATAATACACTGTCTCAACTCTTAACAGCATTCCAGCAAGTAATAGCGCTTTTGGCATAAGTGGTGAAACTCCTGCAAGAGAAAATTATTAGAAATCTTTACTTGATATTAAAGATCAGCCTCAACTAAAATCTGTATCCAGACTATAGTTTTTAAGGGTGTTTCAGAATTGGAACTCAGATCTGGGTTCTGGATTTTAATTAAGCAGAGATGCTGTAATGATATCTCTATTTTGTAGCTTGATCCCATTTCTTGTCTACAATTTCATCTCCAGCCTTCAGCTGATGTATCAAGAGCACTTAAAGTAAAGCCCCAGGTCCTGCAGAGATGACAGCACATTCTTAGTTGCAAGGTGCCCTGTTGTACAGGTGTCATCATTCCCAGCTCCAGACTCAGCCTTCTGCAGAGTCTGTGAAGTTTTGTGATGGATCCATGCTGATGCTGGTACCTGCAGTCAGCCTGAAGGACCAGAGCTTGGGAGTTGGACAGGACCAGAAGACAGACGCCATCTCCCATTGAATGGTGCTGACTGGGTGGCAGAAGCTGCCTGAGATCCAGGTTTACTAAGCTTTCCCCGGTGTCAGTTTCAGGGTCAGACCTGATCTCTTTAAGAAAGGATTTTCTTCTCTCTGGTGGTTTTTCTTCTTAGTTTTTGGTTTGTTTTCTATTGTTTTTGTTCGTTTGTTTGTTTGGGGGGTTCATTTCTGTTTTTCCTTTGTTTATCTGTGAAGCATTATGAAGAGGGATAGATAAGATTTATGGAAGATGAGTCTGGTTCAGGAGAGCCAAGCTAGTTTTTCTTGGTATTATTGAAAGGACCTTCCTAAATAGACTGGCTCCTCATCTGCAGCTCCACCAGAATCACTTCAGAGACCCTGCAGTACATTTCAATCCTCCTGAGACTGTGAAAAGTAAAGGCTATTCCCCAGTTTGCAGATGGCCCCAGTATCAGACATGACAAAATATCACCAGCATGTGTTGCTTGTGAACTTTTACCAGTGGAAGACAAGTGAGTAAATTTCACTATTCTTCCCATGTAGTCAGAGGGTTGGTGCAGCTTCTCTTAAACGTAGCTCAGAGTGAAATGGCCGAGCTGGCAAAGGTGAGAATCCCTGATGGAAAGGAGGGGCATGGATAATGTTAGCTCATGTGGGAGCTGCCTCACTGGCAGGAGAGTAACCAGAAACGAAGATTGTATTTTACCTTATAAACCCCAGTCCTCTGGGCTGTCCTCCCTCATGCTATCACTGTAGAAAGACTGAAGTACTTATTTTTTCGCCTTTAGAGCTTCAGAGGAATTTAGGTCTGTATTAGAGAGCATCCATCAAGCCTGCAACATTTTCCCTCATCCAGAGTCCAAATGGTGCAATCAAAATCTTTTTTTCTTTCTTTATGGATTCTGAAGCGCCTGTAATGGTGAATATCTTTAAATATATATATATATATATATATATAAAAGATCATTCTATATAAATGTATTAAAAAGGAAATGTAATTNAATTAAAATGAAGGAATTGCCTAAATAGTATTTTACACATCTGTGAAACTTGGGCTGATGCATGGAACTGTTTTCTGCTGCTACGTTTGCAGCACTGAGAGTGTGAGATAAATGGCTTTTTGCTCACAGAGTAGCTAATTAATTCTGGTTAATCTGTGGTGGGTAGAAGGCCTGAATCTGCCTTCTTGAGAAGGATCTTGTCCTGGGAAAGGAGGGACAAGATCAGGGGAGACCAGAGTTCAAGGGCTGATTTAGCTTTCCACCACAAGCTTCTCCGCAGTCCTTGAAAATACAAACAATCTACTGAAGCATATACTACCTTTCAGGCATGCCCAGGTTTTGTAGTTGTCGCTTTTGCTTCTCTCCATCTCTAGAAAAAAAAAGAATAAAAGTCTCTAGGGGATGGGGGAGAAGCTGCAGCTGCTCCCTATTTCGTTTAACATTTGCTTGCCCCTAATTGATGTAGAGGCTTGGTGATAACTAATGCTGCTCCAAGCAAGGAATGGAAAACTTCCCGTTGAGTTCGACTGGAGATGGAGTAGGACTTTAAAAGCCCCAGAAAGGAAGGATGGCAGAAGGCAAGAACTTTCTGAGGGCTCCATGCAGCAGTCCAGGCCTTGGACCTTGTGCTTGCAGGCACTAGTCCCCTTTGAAATATTATTTGCTGCCAGGTCAAGAGAAGGGCTGGAAACTGGACACTATGAAGAGGACTCTCTCCATCCCACTGGCCCTGGTTTGTGATTATTTTTCCTGCTAGCTCTGATGAATTGCAGTTTTGTTAAGCTTTTTTCTCTGTGTGGACTTGCCTGCCTCTGTGCCTGATTGTTTAAAAAAAAAAAAAATAAAATAAAAACAACAGCCACAAAAGAAAGATGTTTTGCCAGGTCTCAGCCATGAGATTAAACTGGAGTTTTTATAAAAACAGATCTGTGCCCTAGTGATGTTTCTGAACATTTTATTTTTTTCTGGATTTGGTTTATGAATGCAGTGCAAATGCTTTTGTCATCCTCTGATATGGAGTTTGAGCCCCTCTTTTGTTTTGTGAGTAGCCAGGACACTGATCTGTGTTTGTGTGGGCTTGGATGGTGGGGGTTGAAGGTTAGGGCCTGACCACACACTTTTCTGATTGGAGGTTATGGGAACTGCATCTGCTTTGCAGCTCTGGAAATGAAATGAGGGCTTGGAGATTTCTGTAGAATTACTGGTATCTGAAATGATTTAAAATTTTCAAGAGTAAAACGGTCTTTTTTCTTACCATTTCTAGTTCTATCAGGCTGAAGTTTCAGTGATGTGCAACCATGTCCTCCCATTTAGCACAATTGCAGAATTCTGCTTTGCCTGTGATAATGCAGAGTAGAGTATGGAAAAAACTGTGTGATCCCAGTGCTTGTACAGCAGAAGCCAAGCTGGAACAGGAGAAGTTACTATGAAGGCCTCTGGTGCATCATGTATGCACTTCTGTTGATTTGTAAAGGACAAGCAAGAACTTAAACAAATTATGAATTTAGTTCCTTGGCTCTCATTGAGCCAATCTTCTGAGCTGCAGCATGGAAGCAAATATTGTTATTATGTGTCTCTAATTCCCTCCAGGGAACAAAGAGAAAAATAGAAAAAGAGGGGTGTTCTTGTGCTTGTAGCCTCAGTGGATGTATCTGCAGTGCAGCTTGCTCACTGTTCTCCCTAAAAGGAAGATGAATCATCAGGTTAAATGAAATATTTTTTTTCCTACTCAGCAGCTGAAGTCAGGGCTTGACTCCCTTTCCTACCTCCTTCATGACTTCAGTTTCCCTTTAGGAAAATGCCCGTGTTGTGCTTCCTGCTTACCATGGCAACTGGCACACAAATTGAGAGAAAAAACCATGTTTGTTGAACTCTGGAATTGTTGTTAGCAAGAGCCAATTATTACTGCTGTATGAGAACCAGTATTTTCCTATTCTTTGTGCCACAGAGTCCAGCAGTGGCTTGGCCATAAGGCAAGGGGAGAGTCTCAGACTGCCCCACAGCATTCCCATGGTTACGAAAATTAGGCAAAAGGCACGCTGCAGACATGCTCGTGCTCCAGTCGGCACTGTGCCCTAAATCACGGTGCTTAAACACATGGAAGTGCTTGAACACAGTTTCAGACAATTTCTTTTGCCTGCCTGACTCAGGGCAATGCCCTGCATAGGTTGTATTGGAAGCCACAGCTACATCATCTTGGATACTTTCAGCTAAGCCAAAACTAGGATTAAGCAAGTTCCCAACCTGGCTGTTAACCAGGAATCAACCTAACCCAGTGCCAAGGAGCATTTGACACTGATGTCTCATGCATCCTCACTGCAACACAGGAGTCCAGCAGCTCTGGGCACCAGGACATCCTACTGGTATCCCACTGGATGGGGCTAAAGGTCAGCTGGCAGCAAAGGGGAGGCAGGCAGTGCGGGGAAGGGAGACTGGCACAAGGCACCACCACTAACAAAAAGAACAGAATCATAACAGCCAAGACAGAGAAAGGCAGTGAGATTTCTGAGTTCATATTCCATCTGAGTAGGATAAACTTTTCAAATAACGTGCCTCACCACAAGGGTAAAGGATGAACAGTTTCAGAGTTAAGGATTAGAAATGAATGGGATCTGCAAAGCTCAGAGCTGCCCAAGTCCCGCTGCCCTCAGAAGTTAGACACAGTGTGAGTGTTAAAACTCGAATGTTTGCCTCACTCCATAATTAGACAGGGTAGGTATTTTCCTATGTCTTATTAGCAAGCTGCAGTGTGAGATGAACTACATTTTGCAAACCTAGACAACTCCTAGGAGTTATGTTTGCAATTTGGGTCCAGATCCATCTTCAAATGGGACCTGTTTTCTTCCATAGCACATCTTCTGCAGAGGGTACACCTCTCTGTCGTTTAAATCCCTTATCTGAAAAGACCAGGAAATGTTTGAATTCAGTGAGAGGAAATTACTTCCAAAAAAACTTTGTAGCTGCTTAAGAAAGAACCACAAGGCACGCAAACATGGGAACAGCCAGAGCTGGAGAAAGGAGAATAACACACATGATGATTATTAAACAGAGGAAGTTTCCAGATAAGTAAAACTCAAAAAGGAAAAGAACCCAACACCCAGCCATAAGATTGAATTGAACCAGTCTGAAGAATATCAGGTAACATTTCGTAACAATCAGGAAGAATAAACCAGAGAAAATATGTGCTCACAAACCACTTTACTTATTTTTTGTGCTGTGAGATAATTTAGTTTAAACACCAAGGGTCAGACAGTGTATGAGGACTAGGCTGGTTATTTGTGGGGATTTTTTGAAATGGCTTGGCTTTACAGTCTCCAGCCTCTGTGGCAGCCACAGTACCCTGCTACAGGTGAGCATTGCTTTGGGAACGACAGAGAAGTCCTGCATTGGCTTGCAGTTAGCAACAGCCGTGGGCAGCCAGAGCAGTTCACTGCTCATCACTTGTCTCTCTTGCAGGGTTTATCTCCACTAGTGATCGTGCAAGAACTGCACATGACCTTGCCTGTGATGTAATTTCACCTCCAGAGCAGGTCAGGAACACCCTCACCTTTTTTCCTGTTGAGGATAAACCCTCAGCAGTCATATTCAACTCCTCCCAAAGCAGGATGATCTCCTAAAGATAGATGCCTGATATTACAGGGAGAGCTCTTGCAGGAGGTTCCCAGCATACCACACGTTGCAGGGGCTTTCCCCAGTTGCCAAGGAGGGCAGGGCTGCCAAGGGTTCGGAGCAGGAGGCTTCGTTTATGAGCTAGTTTTAGGTCATTGGTCCCAATAAACATTTGCTTGGCATGAGTCCCTGTTGTAAGGAATGTGAAAAACTAAGATGTCAGGGCAGTGAGCAGAAAAGGGAATAAATCACCTGAGTCAGAGGACACTGAACACCACTGGCAGCCTGGTTCCCAGTTTTCCCAATGAGGTGGGTAACCAAATGAAAGTATGGCACATAATGGCTGTTGTATGTCATACGTGGACCAGCAAGGTAAAGAAAAACCAGGCCTGAAAGAGTCTGTGCAAAGAGGTCTCCTGCAGAAGTGAGGGGAAGGGTGGAAGGGGTAGGAAAACCTGTTGGAAGAATGAGGTTGAGGCACAAAATACACAAAGGCAGTCCCACATTGCCCCATTGCCTGAAGGAACAGAGACCTTCAGTACTGCCAGCCACAAACATTCAGCAGAGTGAAAAACACCGGGTTATGTTTCTGTGTGTGTGGGAGGGGAGCAGCTGAGGATTTGGGATTCTTTTTGGCTTGGAGGACACACTACTCCATCAGCTATGAACAGAGGATGCTTCTCAGTCAGACTCTTGATTTCTCAGAGCTGGGAATATTGCAATAAATTAATAATCTAAAAATACATTTGGTGACTCCATGGGAGAATTGAAGTGTGCTTTTATTGCCAAGAGAGAACAGTGAATATTCCCACCTACAGAGAATAAATACACAGAGCAAATCTGCAAACAAACCATATGACTTCCACCTGGAGCATTTTTTTTTTCACCCTTAGCAGGATGTCTTAGTCCAGCAGTTCTCATGCACACATGCTTACTGCCTGCTCTGAAGACCATGTACATCCATGCCTTCAGGAAGCAATCCAAACAGCTGAGAATGACCAGGATTTCTTTACAAGTCTCAGCTGACACATAAACCTGATCACCACCATTCCTGTCACAGACTCCATCCCTTCCTCACCCTTTCCCTGGCACCCCAGGTAAAGAACTTGCAGAGGCTGGGATCAGCCTTCAGAAGCACGGCTTTTTCTGATTTTTCAGTAGGATTTTTTAATATCCTGCTCAACATCATTCTGTCATCAGTCCAATCTTCTCCTTCCTCCTTAGTTCAGGTGGATAAAGCTGGGTTTTTCCGGATGCACTGTGGCATGTTTGGCCCTTCTGCACAGACCCGCCATTGCCTGGATGACTTGGTCACAGCTTTTATTTTTTTTGTACACAAATCATGAAGTGCAGTGGGAGGGAAAGGCTTAAAAAGCAGAAAGCAAATTTGAAGAATCCAAACTGAATTGACTTGAGCTGCCATTTATGTAATAGGTCAATGGTATCATTTGCAACTGGTTGGGGCAGTTAATACTGCAATAGTCTATTTAAAGTCGTCTCAGTTTCTCTTCTCCTACAAAATCCTGCAGCATTTTCCTCTATATTAAATGCAGTGCTGTAATTATACCACATTTAGATGTAGCAAAAAGGATCTAGGTCTGAAGCAGAAGACCAGAGGAGGAAAATAGTATTTGATCTTACCTGCTTCTGTAGTCCTCCAGTTTTCTCTAGGCTGAATGTCCAGTGGCAACCCTATTCAGAAGGCTTTAGTAGCCTCTAGAAAGTCCCAGAGCCTGTTGTTTCACCTATTTGCAGAGCCGCTTGAGTTCCAGAAACAACTCGAGCAAGATGCCCTTATGCAGGAGGGCAGCTATCCACGATAGCTGCCATGACCAAGAGTTCTTGGAGGGTTTGGCTGAGCAAGGACAGAGTCTCTGTGCCAGCTGTGTCCTTCCTGCCCCGTTTTTCTCTTCACTGCTGTTGCAGTTGGCAGGAGTTTGCAGTTTCTGGCAAGTAGCAGAGAACCCAGTCTTTGCCACTGCTCCCTAACTTTTGCAGATGTTGATTCTCTTTAGATTTCTTTACATTTAGGTATTACTGTAGCTTTCAGCAGCATAAATGCAACACCCTCCCAATCCTACCACAAAACCTACCCTTCACCCCCTTGAAAACCAAACTCTAACCACTGACATACGTGGTCTGCATGGTCAATCCATGACTCAAGTCTCACAACAAAAGTGCTGAAGACTAATTTCTTTATGGAATTTCCAAGAGTCCGGAGTCTCCCAGACAGTCACCATGCCACTGAACCAGGGGAGTGGCTGATCCGTGAGGACTGTCACTTCTGAAGGCAGTCATACAGAAAACTCTGTCTGTGTTGCAGGGACCCATTTCTTCCTCAAGCTCTTTGCCCTCATATCTGCCTCCTTCTCTCCCCCAGCACTCTGGCAAGGAACTATTTGGCTGCTGAGTTTCTGCAGCACGCTGCATCTTGGCGCTTTAACATCTCTGTTACAGCATGTTAAAGCCTGTCATTGTCGTGCCCCACATGTCCCAGACACCGACTTTTGTTATTTACCCTTCCCAAAGACACAATCTTGAACACAAGAAAAAAAATCACTTCCACTTCTTTTTAATTAGTGTTTTGGTGAATATACAAAAACAAAGAATCAAGGCAGATGGCAAGCACCAGGACCTGAACCAGTACATCTTTGGAAGAGGCTTCACCTTTAAACACTCTATGGAGGAACACATTTCTCACAATACATTTAACTACTGAAGTGTTCACTAGGAAAGACACCAGCTCAGTCTGGGCCAAAGTAAACAGCCTTTATTGAACTAAGTGAGAACTGCAAGTGCTGATGCAAGGACTGGGTTTGATTCAGTTAGCTCCTTGCTTGCATTTTTTTCACAAGAGTTACTCACTGCCGTTATTTATTTGCCATTTGTCCTATCTAATCCAGGGATGTGGAAGGGGAATGACACAGGGGATGTGACCATATACACACAGGTAGCTGAAGCAAGAAGCACAGTAAACTAGGAGCATGGGACAGCCACTTTTGTAAAAGCAACTACAACACAGAACCCCTTGTAGTCTGCACAAATTCTAGCCCATAGATGTATGAAATCTTGTGAGAAGTACATAACAGCTTTTTTGAAGCAGTTGCTTGTTAGCAAGTGGAGCTTTTCCTGGACTGGCACTTCTGAAGGTAGGAGCACATGCAGTAGTTTCATCAGTGACAGGAGGTAGGCTTGCATTATAGGCAGCATATTGCTGAGGAGTGAGCTAGCCTTTTATTGGGCTTGACTAGCAACAGACTTTTTCTGTGACATGTTTTTATTGCTGACACACTTAAAATGCTCTGAGAATCTGCCTTATTCTAAGGCAAGGGTGACAGAGACCAGCAAGAGAAGTTGAACAGTAAAATATAATAGAGAGGTCTGCAGTCTTCTCCCTTGCAGCATCCGTCCTTATTGGTCACAGGAGGTTACAGTTTTGCTCACAAAGCCCTTGCTGGAGCATTATAATTTAAATTCAAACAAATTTTAGAGAGACATTTTTCTGGAGCAAGTGTTTACGGACATTTTCTTTTCTGATGTCATCAGAGAACAAATCAGATCACTGTTTTTCTTATGCTCCAGGATTTCTTGCACAGTGAAAGAAGGTTTGTGCCTCAGCCAGGAGGCATTAAGGCTGCAGAACAAGGGGCAAAGCAGGGACAAGAAGATTCTTTCCTGCAGTCGTCAGTTCTTTGCGTCAAGTTTTTGGAGGGGCAGAAGTATATATGGGAGAGGTAGTGGGAAAACTTCAAATCCTCCACAGCCCAAGGAGAATGGAGCAGGAGACAAACAAACGCAGTTTCACAAGGCTCTTCAGGACAGCACTGAGGACACCACGCATTCAATATTCAATCCCACTCCAGTAGAACATGGTACCAAGGAGGACACAGAACTGAAACGACAACACTGTTAAGTATCTCTGCTTCCCATTTACTGCTTTCCACCTCTCCCCCAGCCCCATTTAGTCCAGCTGGTAGGAGAGAGCAACATAAATTCTTGAAAAGCAAAGGCAAGGTTCCTTCTTTTCAGGTAGAGGAAGCTTAAAGTTTTTTAACTGCACAGGAACTACACAGTAAAGAAAGAAGATATGTGCAACTATAACTATTTGACTGTATCACTCATCTCACTGGGGATTATCTGTCATGAAGCTGCTGAGCCCTGAGTACTTAAAACACTCATACAAAATCTTTGAACTACAAACCGAAATATCTATCATGATTACTGCTTAGATGATCCAACACCCTTCACAAGTATCTGCAAGCTGTGTTTGCTGTGTTGTATTGCTGAGATGGCAGCAGGCAGCAGGCCATGGCAGGCTGGGAGGCCATCTAGTTCCTCACCTCTGGAAGCCAGAATGGAGGGGAACTTGTTAATGTGGCCATTAATGGAGCAGGCTACAGGCGGATTTGTGATGAATGAATGACGATAATCTATGGACATTTTAAATGCGTCAGTCCTGTCATCCACCTCCACCCAACTGGGTGTGGAACAGCAACAGAAGAGAAGAGAAGAGGAAATAAAAGCAAATATTAAGTACTTACAGTCCAGCAGAGGATGGCAAAGCCAAACCAGGCAACACCCCAGGCATGTGTGTTCACTGGCCCAGAAATAGCGTCGTAACAACCCTGAAAGACAACCAGGAATGACTCAACACCAGTGCTGAGCCTGTACTGCGAGGTGACAAGCTTATCCACCCCTGAGAGAGACTAAGGTGGCATGGTGGCAATGCTCCTCTCCTACTGCAATTTGGGTAGCTCAGAGGGTCTCAAAAAAACAAGGCAGAGCTATACTGCTTATTGACAACTTGCAGACAACCTACCTGTTTCTGGCTTGAAATACAAAGTAGACCCATCTCAAACACCTCAAGGACAACTTCCTGTGCCAAGTACACTTAGATAACCAAACACAGTTGACAGAGAATTGACCTCCAGAATCAAGAAGCTGAAGGCAAATTTGGAAGCTTGAATGCCTTCTAGAAATGCAAGCTAGTGCAGAAGCTGATGCTCATGACCCAGAAACCTAGTGAATAGGACACGCTGGTCTACTGAAAAGTTCTTCCTTGAGGAGAACTGATGATTTGCTCACTCATATTGTATACACTCACTTTTGGGCTAAGTTTGATTTAGCTACTGTCCATCTATGTGTTAGAGATGTCACTTCTTACCAGTGGCCGGGGAGATTTCTCTCTCCATCAGGAAAGCCTCTATCCTAAAAAAAATTCCTGTCCTGTGTTCAGCAACATGGCCAGGACTCTACAGGCATTTCTTCTCCTCCAGAAAGCTTTTGAACGCCTGTAGCTTACAGTGAAGGAGAAAGGCTATTCACAGTTTCTTTCCCTTCCAGCAAGGCACTTTTGACCGACATATGTTAACTGGAAAAAGCAGAGATGATCTTACATTGCTGTTATAGTAGCCAGGCACTCCAAGTTTGCAGCCATCAAGGTTGACGGGAAGCCCTTGTGCATCCAGGACGCAGCACTTCCGTGGCCAGGGGTAGTCGGCGTCGTTGTGTGTGACGCGGAAGGCAGATGTGTACTCCTGCCAGTCGGAGGGGCCCAGTACCCCACAGCAATGGTTCTGCAGGGAGAGAGCAGGGAAGGGTCTTTGTGGGCCCAGGTCACAGCCCTGCACATGTCAGGACACCAGTTAGGCATTAATCACAGCTTTATGGGAGAGATTTTTAAGTGCCTGCCTTTGACAGTCTGTCGTCTGATAAATGAGCTAAAGGGGGAGTGTGTCAGAACTTTCTTTAAGGTTCAAGGCAGATGCCATCCTCTTTATTATCCAGCAGCCCCAAGGAGGACTTGAAATTCCAGGCCTGCAGAGCATTTAGTAATTGGTGACTTCTCAGTGTTATTATTACCTGAAACATGAGTTTATCCCACGTCTTTGTGACCTCATTGTCACTGTTATTGGCTGGCTCTGATTTCTGATAGCTCTCCAGCATTTGCTTCAGGAAGAGACTTGGAGTGAGCTACAGAAAAAAAAACCCAACAGAGAAAAATGCAGAAACTATGTAAATAAGTGGCCATGTAAAGCAAATACAGGGTTACTTGGGGAGGGTTTGTTTTCTTGTTTCAGTGTCCTGCTGGAGAACAGGAATGTTGCTTCTCCTCCAGTTTTACACACAAGAGAATAAAGAGCAGGATTTGAGGAGCAGGAGCAACAAAGATGAAGATCTCAAGCAGGCACCACCAGATGTAGATCACAAGAGATGTGCAGAAGCTATGGATTGCATTTGGTATGTTGGAACTAAAGCACCACAAATCATTTCCCTCCCCACAGTATCTCCAATAATCCATGTAATCTTTCCCTCTCCAGTAACACTGCCTGGGGCAATGCTGAAGATTTGTCTTCTGTGTGTACGATAGATTAATCAGTTTGTAGCTGAAAGACTAAACACTGTATTGATGATTCAGCTAACCCACGCTATTATTTCCTTAACTACAAGGTTGTAAACATTTTAAAATGTTAAAAATAACAAAACTGTGTTAGAAAGAACAAAGTCATTTCTTTGATTAGAATAATGATGTTGGAGTTTTTCCTTGTGGGGCTGTCTTACGCTCAGCAGTAGTCCTGTGGGTTTACACTGTATTATCACACTTACTACACTGAACAGGATGACTGTGTGCCCTAGAACTTGTGTTTCCCAGCGCAGTTAAAAGAATACATGAGGAAAGAAATACTCACGGAGTCTCGGTGGGTCGCTGCTGTGATGCAAGAAGCCATTTCAAACGCAAAAGTGATAAGCATCAGAATGATGTACTGTGGGAGAAAGAGAGCAGAATTAGTTCTTGGAGACACAGTTCAGCATTTTTTTCAAACCCTGCTTGATGCAAAGGTGGCCAGGCTAATCGTATTACCCTCCACCCTCTCCGTGACCCTAAATGTTCACGTAGCCCTTCCCTGTGCTTGTTTCAATTTGCAATCTGCTTTCTTGAAGGTGAATGACTGGAATTGTCCTCCATCTCACAGACAAGATTTCATCAGAACCTCATGGCATTAAGACTACTCTGCCTCCATGGAAAATACTTTGTCGCTTTCTTTGTTGCATCTCATTGGCAACCCATGTTTGTGTCATGTGTCCTCCTTCCACTTCCACTTGCCAGCTATAAGCTTTTCGGCAGGAAGCTGTTTACTCCTAGCAGGAGAGATTGTACTTCGGGGAAACAGAAGGTGCAATTTAGGGTGTCATTCAGATCCCCCTGATTTTTCATCATCAGATTTCCTGGACACTCCTACATTGTGAGCAAAGATCCTTCATGCAAACAGATTCCAAGGGTCACCTCTCATAGTCTCTTTCACTCTTTCTTTTCCCCTTCCAGCATAATCCTTTTGACATTTTCTATATTCCTTTTGGGGTTTTCATGTGTCTGTTCCTCCTCCCACATTTTATAATGTTCTTCTCTGATTTAAGGCATTTTTTCCTACTTGCCCCAGCTTCTGTCCCTTGTACCCTCTCATATATCCTAAACCAGAGCCTTGGGTTTCAGCCAAGACACCAAAATTCAGAATTAAGGGAATTTATTTCCTCAGCTGTTTGCTGGCATATTCCCTGGCCCAACAGTTCAGATCTCTGAGTGCCTCTTGTCTAAAATGGACACCCCACAACCACACAGTAATCCATGAGAGAGCTCATTCCAGAGTTTTCATCTCTACCCTTCATTAATGCAAGCACAAATTAAGTTTTGCCACTGTCAAACTAAAGGACTAAGTAAGACATTGGGCAGAGATTTGTCCACATCTTAACATTCTCCCTGGCTTATCCAAAGCTCTGTCCCCACCCCTATAATTTCTGCCTGCCTGCTGATGTCTGATGTTCTTGATTGCACCCATATTTGTTATCCTGACACTTACTAATGCCTTGTACAGAAGTCATTACTTATCAGCTCCTAAACTGAACAATGTATGACAGCTGAAAAGCAGTAAGGGGTGGGGAGAAACAAGGATGTAAACCACATCCCAGCTATATGTGATTGCACAAGTGCTCCTGCATTGCTTCAGAGCAAGGTCAGGGTCAAGCTAGTCAAACCTCCACTGTGGCTATATGCATTAATTCCTTCAGCCTGGTTAGGGAGCTTTTCGTGCATGTGTCTTCACAGGGGTCACCTTCTGGGACACCATAGCCATGATCAAGAAGAACCTTTGGCTCCTTATCAGTAAAAAATCTGTCTTTGCTCATTGGTTGATTCCCAAGGTGACCAGGGACACTAAGGCAGCATTTTTTCAGTCTGGCAGCAATAGGAAGGCAAACTTTGCCACACTTACCACCAGCAGCAAGGTCCTGCTAGCCTTAATGACTCCAATGATACCAAGGATGGACAGAGCAAAGAGTGCAAGGCCGACAAAGATGCCAATCCAGGCAGGAGCGTAGATGTCGTTTTCTGTGGCTTTCAGCAGAGGGTAGAGTCCATGGGGGTTAGACACAAAGTAGATACACTCTGCTGTCAGGGCAATGCCGCACATCTGGGAAGCACAAGAAATCCATTAGATCAAGCTTCCCCAAAGAAATAGCAAAGACAGAAACAGGTGTAGACTGCTTTCCTTTCATTCAACTTCCTGCCAAATGGGAGCTACCCAACTCCTCCTCTGCCCAGCTCTACAGTCTCTTGTACTGGGACTTCACACAAGAATTGCAGGCAAATCTCACCCAGCCTTGATCTGCGAAGTCAGGCCTAGGACTTGAGGACGTTAAGAAAGAATGAATACAACCATTCCATCACCATATGGAGGGAGGTGGCTGGAAAAATGTTGGTCTGCTCCTGCTGACAGTTCTAAGGCTTTTCACCTAGAAACCATCCTGGTATTGTGGATCAGCCCCTGCTCTCCCTTTCCCACCCAACTGATCATCTAGGACAGCTCTCCTTATCCTCTTCTCTTATGGTTTACTGGACTATTTATGTGTGGACTTCACATGTGAAGAGGGAGAACTGCTGTTTTGAGAAGTGTCATATTGGAAGGAAGCCTCCACCCATACTTGTTCTACTTCACTTACCCCAATGACCACATTCCCAAAGACTAACAGACCCTGCAAGATGTGTACGCAATCATCACTTTTTGCCATCTTTAATTCTTCATGCAACCTAGAAAAAACCAAATAAGGTCTTCAGTTAAACCACCAGTACAATATGCTTCACTCAGAAACACAAATTATCCATGAGGAAAAGGACAGGCAGAACTTGCCAGCGTGTGTGTACACCTCCCATCCCTTGCTTTACAGTAGTTTCAGAGAAGAGACCTCCCCAGGTGTTAATCTGGTAACTCAAACTCTCCCTGATACTTGAGCTACAGGAGATTGGGACCACTTTTGGGGGCAGCTGGTATCTTCAGCTCCCCTTTGGGTAGGATTATCATCATCACAACAGGACTCGTGACAACCTCAGCTCATGGTGTTTCATTTTTATCTGGCCAGAAACACCAGCTACATTTAGATGGACAGGGGACAAGTTCAGCACCCTCACCTCAGCCCTATTCCAAAGGAACCAGCGTTGCTCCAGGGCATGCTATCCTGGGCCATTTTGACCAGCACTACCATGGGACCGAACTGGTCACCACGGTGCTCTGGCTGTATCCCACATACATCCAGCACAGGGCTTCGCTAAGGATAACCCCATCTCCCACCCATGCTGGGAACAGGAGCTGAGTCCCCCAAGTCAGGTGTGAGGGAGGAAGGGAAGGAGAGAGGAAACAGCTCAGGTTGCAGCTAGCTCATGGGAGCCGGGCCAAGTAGCATTCCCACCAAATTCCTGAGAGTGCTATATCCTGCAGTCTGGAGTCAGGTGCCCTGCATCAAATTCATCCCCTTCCAGAGAGAGCAGCATAAAGGCATCAGTCAGAGGTGTGAGACCTCTTGCAGAAAGAAGCTCAGACACCAGGGCCCACCAAGCTTTTCTTTCAAAGGGATGGAGCACATGTGTGCATGGAGAGGGGGAGGGAAAAAACCCCAACCCTGAGACAACTGCATTTGCCAGGTGGTTAAGAAAATATAAACCAGGAAAAAAAGGCTGAAGTGAGCCCAGCTTGAGCAGACAACAGGAAAAACTGCTTGAACATTCATCCTCTGCCAGAGTACCTGCACTTGTGCCTCTCTTTTGCTGGGGTCACTGACTTCACGATTCTTCAAAGAAGCTGTTGGGAAATATGAGCAGATAAAGGTGTCAGTGAAGGGGAGCTTTCTGAGGAACAGAGCATTGTGAGACCTCTCTGACAACAGTACCTCCTGCCTTCTCAGCAGCTGCCCCTTTTGGGGTATGCAGGACTTCCAACAGTGACAGATGAAAACCAGGCACTTCCTACCACTCTTTCTGCAGTGGTTTGAGGGTTAGCCATGCAGACATCTCCAGTGCTCTCACCATTATACCAGCAGCGCCTAAGTATTTTTGTATGATAGCATGTGTAGGAATTTTTTAATAATATGTGGCCATTATTTTTAAGGTGAGAAGCCATTTTTAGTCCCAGGCAGGTGTCTGGAGGCCAGAGCAGTACACATAAAACTATACGGCTTTGTATTTGAAAATGGCAGGCTCATGAGGTCAGCCTGAATCTCTGTCCCTGCCAAACTTCCTGACCAGCCAGGATGTCCAGGGGGGCACATAAAACTGTCTTGCAAGTCAAATTTGGGTCTGGGCAATGTTCAGCCATGTGTTCTATAATATAACACTGCAGAGTCTGCCGAAGCTAAGATGAATCCTGGTCCTCCACTCACTCATCTGAAAGCTGGAGAGACCACTGCCTGGCTCATGGACCTATGTGCTGCAAACTCCAGAGATTTAAAAAAACCTTTAGTTATTGCCATCTAGGAGACATCACAAGCCAGGCAGCAGTCCAAAAAGCAAGGAACTCTTTCCTGCTTGAATGCTGGCGCTTGAACTCTAACTGCTACATGGAGAAGTGGATCTGCTACAGTTGCTGTGTATAAGCCAAGGTTGAGGGTGTTACCCTATTCAGTGTAACAACAGCACTCACACCTTGTACGTGGGCTGTCCATCCAGCCCAAGCTCTTGCCTCTCCACAAACTAGCTTTCTTCTCCTCCTTGGCAGGCAGAAGCTGGCTCACTCCTGCCTCCCCTTGGGCAGGTATTATTGCAGTCACATTAGCTGGAGAAAGCAAGCCCCCTCTCCTGGGGTGAGCCCACCTGCTGTGGGCTACTGTGGTTGTAAGGAAAGCTGGACACAGTCACCACCACAGGTATCAGCTGGAAAACGGCAAATTTCCAGACAAACTAAGGTTCTCCAGTACCTTAACTAAGTTCATTGGGATTGCAGCACAGTGGGAAGCAGAGAGATCAGGAAGAGGAAAAAGGAAGGAAAAAAGGATTTACTCTAGACCTAAAAACCCCCATATTTCTATGAATTCTGCCTCCGCCTCCCAGTGACTGGTGCTGAAAGTGTTCATTTCTTGGTGTCCACTGTATTAACCTGTGCCACATGTGGCAACCCCTTGTCTGACCCCTTCTCCCTTGCAGATGGTCCAGTATCACCATCAGCGATGAGAGACCAGGCAGGTGCTCCAAGGCCATGACAACAGCTGGGCAGCTGGAGAGCTGAGCCTCCAACACGTCCCAGAGGAGAAACTGTGGGAGATCTGGAGCTTTCCACCTGCTCCTCGTGCCTCGGAGGTGAACTGCGTTTAGCGAGAGCGGATTGCACAGCACTTAGCACAGGTACACGACTCCAAAGGCACGAGGCAAACTTGGCTGGCGTGCCCGAGGCAAGCTGTGCACAGATGTGGCTCACAGGCACCCCCGGGTGTGACACTGCTGGGCAGCCCTCCTCCCAACCCCCAGACACACAGGTGCCAGCAGCCTCTGCCCGCAGACACAAATGCATTTGGAGGTAGAGGAGCCTTCTTCTTGGGCTTGTTCAGATTAGTTTTATGACCCGAATGCAGTTTCCTGGGGCTTCAGGGAAACCCCTGAGGAAACTGGAACTTCAGCTGCAACTGTTATCCAGAAGTTCCACGTAAGAAGGCAGCCAGGTCCTGGAATTTCAACCTTGACCTGGTGTTCCTCAGCACATCCTAGGAACCTTGTAATTAAGGTGTGACCTGTCTAGGTCTGAGGTGTTCAATGACCACTACCAAAGACTTTGCTCCATGCTCTAAGCAGCTTTGGAAAGGTGTCTGTTGCTCTCATTGTACCAAAAACCCCTACGTCCCTCCTGAGGCACATACTTCTTACTCTTCCTGACATTCTGGTCACAACCAGTACAACAGGTTGTAACTTCTCCCCTCTCCTCTCCCCTCACACCCCCAAAACACCCCTGACACTCATGGGGGGCCAGCTGAGCCTGCCAAAGCCCAGGAGAAGGGTAGCCTTGCCTCCCCCTGGTATCCCACAAGCTGCAGACAATCTATTATTTCCATGCCCTTGAAGCTTTCTTGACCTCCCCTCCCTTTGTTTACTCTCAGTGGCTCTCTGAGACCCTCAGCACAACTCTGGGAGATGAAAAGGAAGCTCCTTTCTGCAGAGGCCAGCTTCTGCCCTTGTATTTTAGGTGATAACCTCATGCAGGCTTTGCTCTTCTGGCAACAATTCCTGGATTCAAGTGGGATTTGGGGTCTGTTGTGCACCCCTCACACACATTGGGCTGGTCTTTTGAAGCCTCCACACCCTACTTCCATAGGCTGGCACAGGATTTCAGCGGCCTTACAGATGAATTCCCCCTTCTTAGCATAGCTCTACTCCATCTCTAGCCAAAAAAGCCAATGGATAAGAATTCATTTGGCATTGGCCAATGCAGAACCAGGTGTCATTTTGATTGCCCTGTGTTTTGTGCTAGTTGTCAAGCGCTGTGACAAAGGGACATCCCAAAACATCTCTGTGAGCATCATTTGCTTGTCCACCCTGCTCCTGGAGGTTTCTCAGCATGGTGGTGGGGCTTGCAGGGGCTTCACATCACCCCTTGCTACCTCTCTTTCCCTCAGCGTCCTTGTGCAGGGCGTTGCATTCCCATGCCCTGGTGCAAGGAGGCAGAGACAAAGGATGCATTTGTTTTATGACTCACGGGCCCTGCACGCCCTGGCTGAAGGGCTCTGCACCACTCGAGCGCAGCTGAGCAAACCCGGCTGCTCCATGGCAGAATCCTGGTCCTTGCCCCTGCTGCCACCCCTCCTATGCCAGCCCAGCTGGAGAGCGTGTCCCTACAGGCAGGAGCGAGATGCCTGGGCTAGCCCTGGGGTGCTGATGGAGGGAAGTCAACCAGGTGGAACCACTGCCGGAGGTGCTGTGCCAAGGTCAATGCTGGTGCCACAGACCTGCCCACACCCGGACCTCCTGTGGACCCTGATGCATCAAGCAATAAACTTACTTTTGGGGTTTTTTTTTAATTGGTTATAATGGAAAATTTAGCCCCTAAGGGGCTTAAAAAGAAGGTGTTTTCCAAGTGCTTGGGACACCTTCAGAATTACACAGGTTTTAAGAGGATGTAATTTAATATGCTAATGATGAATCACTTGAACTCCACTGTAAGAAGCCAAATGTTTTACAAATGTCAGTTCAGCATTTGTTTACTTATTTTAAAGCAAACATCTCCAGTGGACACAAACCCATGCACTCCTCCTGCCCTGATGGACTTTTCCCAACGTTCCACCTCCCCTGAAATGCAGCCACCTCTGACAGAAAACTGCTTGTGTGCTACGAGTCAACCACACTCAGAAATGGAAGAGGCAGACAGTTATTTTGTGCTACCAGGGGAGAAAAATAAAGCAAAAATAAAGCTCAGCACCAAGCAGGGGTCACAGACTAATTAAGTTTCCTTTCGAAGAGATTGCTATGAAATGAAGCCTGTGTGAACAGTGGTGTGGCTGGTAAATCATCATCATCAAGCATAATTACCTTGGAAATAGAGCTGGGAGGTAGGTTTTTCCTCTCTCCTTTATTAGTTCAGCACAGCCAAAACAAGAGGGTTTTTTTTTAACTTTCCTATTTTCACAAGTGGGGGGGAATTACAAGATTCGTCTTCCTGTACAACATTTTTTCTTTTTTTTTTTAACACTCAGATTTACAACACATTTAATTTATCCATTCCCTCCTCCCCAGTCTTTAGGAGAAAAAATATGAAACAAATTAAAAGAGCCATAGAGAAGACACAGCCTGAGGTAAGAAAAATGAAATACTTAATAACTTCCTGCGGTTAACCTTATCCAGGTACCAGACTCCCACATACCATACACAGTCTAGGGACTAAAATAAAAAACATTAAACATAAGAGCTGTCTTTTCTCCTAATAGACACTTATGGCTCACATGCCTCATTAAGAGGAAGACAACGACGAAAGCAAGGCACTCACCGCTCTCTCCTCGTGATGCTTCCCAGCAGAAATCCCAACCCACCTGCAAAGCTGAAAAGGCCCCTTTCTCCCACCTCCGCTGCTCTTTAAAGAGCCCAGGTTGCTTGAGGAACGTGCTGTGTGATTGGTGGGGTGCCCATCACATGAGGAAAACTTTTTTTCTAGCCAAACCTGTTCCCCGGTCCTCCTGGGACCGGAGGGTGTCTCTGTGATTCTTAGATCATATCGGAATGCCGTTGTGCCGAAAACACAAAGCTTTAAAGAATTTCTATTATTATACTCTCAAAAGGGTGGATGAGTGAGTCACTCATACGAGGTACTTGAACTTTAAAGAGGATGGGCAAGTTGGAAGGACGTAAATACACAAGGATTGCTGGATCACTGTTTGAACGTAAGTATAAGAAGAATGTACTGAATAGAAAAAACTAAGTAAATTAAATTTTAATGTTTTCATTTAATTATGTTACACGGGAAAGATCCAGTGGTTTGGGTTGGATCCATTTTAGCTTTATTTAGCTTGGGATTTTTTTTGGAAACAGAAGTGTAAGTGTTGGCTACTCTGCAAGACACTGGATAACATGAAAACTGGGGAGACTATTCCATTTCCTTGGGCACTCTGGATTTTTCACATAGTCAGTCCTATTAAGACTGAGCAAAGTCAAGAACAGATATATATATTAATTGGCCTGTGATGAACTGAGAACAGCTAAGGCTGAGGAACACAGCAGAAAACGAAAGTCTCTCACCTTCCTCTCCCCCCCTCATTCCAGCACAAGTCTGCCAAAAGTCATGATTCACTTTACTGGAGCCTTGAACATGTCACTGGCAAAAGCACAGGTGGTTGTGCTTGGTGCTCTTCATCTGCTGATGCGAAAACCAGCCAAATAAATAATGGGCTTGGGAAGGGTAGTGGGAGTTCCATGATGTTAGAGCCTTTCACAAGTCCAAAACAAACACGAAAATAACATATACATGTCCTATTGGTAGCCATCCTGGCAAATATTTTGTGTGAAATTAGTGAGCAATAGTTCTAATGTCTTATGGATCCCCTGGTACTTGTAGACAACTGAAGAGAGATCCCACTCTCCCTTGAGATCTGTGTGAGATTTAACCCTGAAGAAAGGACAGTACTTTTGGCCTTTCCAGTTCCGTGAGGTATCACAGCCATAAGCAAAAGAAGACCCAGCCATTGCAGCCAGCCTGATCTAGTAGAAAGGGACAAGAAAGCAGTCCCTTGGGTCCTCAGGCATACAAGCAAGACGTAGATTTGTCTAGACTTAAATGACTCAGACCTCCTTGCCCACTAGTCGTGCTCCCTACAACACATGAAGTCTATTTGGGTGCAGTTGCCATCCCATATTTTGGCAATGCTGGTGGGACCAGGCGTTTCATACCAGCTGGTGTCCTGGGCTCTAGGAAGGCAGGCTCCCATCATTGTTGCAGGACATTGAGAGCAGCTGGCAGGGGAAAAAGCAGTGCATCCATCTCCTGAGCATCACAGCCTGGCTGATCTTGGGGCAACGATTAGACAAAAGCTTGCTGTAGTAAGACATCCCCTCATGTCTCAGCTGGGAGGAGAAAAGAGGCAGCAGCTGTAGAAATACTGTCTTTGGAAAACAAGATGAGGACAGAGGAGAGAGGGAAAGGGAAGCTGGTGGTGAAGTTCATAGTCTTGCCAACTACCAGCACTGGAAGTGGCTGCTGGGAGAGAACCCTGGTGCAGCTGAGCTCTTGCAGCTCTGTAGCTCTGTCCAGGACACTGCAAAAAGCTGTTAGAGTGAATCCTTGTTTGGGCTGGAAGAGTGGGTTAGGCTGGAGTAGGTGGTGGTCACTCCTCAGCTGCCATCACCATTTGGCTCTCACAGTTTGTTAATCTGGTTTAGAATCTGGGTTAAGAATATTTTTGATGATCTCAGGAGAGAAATTTGCTATGGAGAAGGAGATGGTTGGGATGGGGGTTTTGTTTGTTTCTTTGCACTTGTTTTGGTGTGTGCCAACAAGGTCAGACTATGAGTTTACATGAATGTCTGTGCAGAGCAGAGGGTCAGACAGAGACCTTGTCTGGGGAGGGAGTGCAGTGGGGCTGAGAAGCCAGTGTTGGGAAGCCCAGGTGTCCCCATGGGTACCTCCAGTGGGGTGCCTGCAGCTGTTTTAGCCTCCCCTGTAGGACTGTGTCTGTGCTGGCATACTTCAGATGGACCAATGCTTCTATACAGCCAAACCCACACATCTGTGCAAGCTCTTGCACTTGTGAAAGCTCCAGACTCCTGAGTGTACACACCCCCCACAGAGCCCTACGTACACACATGCACATGCACATGTACAAACCCATACACGCGTGTGCTTTGTGAACCCAGCCATAGGTCCACATACGTGCACACCTCTTCTGTGTGTGAGTTAAAAGCAAAGTGGGACTCGGGAGTGAAGACACACTGCCATTTGGGGTTTCATCTGGAGGGGCAGTCAGATGCTGAGGCCACAGCCTGGCCTCTTTTCGGATGGAGGTGGAAAATGAAATTTCTCAGGAGATCTATCACATGGTTATTGCAACGTGCTCAGTGGGTGACAGGGCAAAGTTAGAACACGCCTGTCACAAAGTATGCTGTGTTTATTCAAAATTGGCATGGAAGGCATGCTGGAGGATGCCCAAAGTTGCTGAAAAGGGCTGATTAGATGTTAGTTCCAGTGTGTTGGTTCCACTCTTCACCTCTAAGAATACTTTCCCACCTTCCTGAATCCTTTGAATTTCTTCTCTTCATAGCATGGGAATAATGATTTAAGGCTGAGATAATACGAGAGGGAGGAATTAGGGAGGGAATGAGCACACGGGGAGGAAAAGGAGCTTGTGGTCAAAGTAGCAGACTCCCAGGAGTCATCTCTGTGACCCCCTCATGTCAGTGTCATGATGGAGCCACTGCCACCCATGAGCAGGAGGCTCCTGACTGCATTTGCGGTGTTGCATGGTAAGATCAAAGCTCATGGCTGAAGGACAGGGCTTAGGAAATCCCTCATCCCTACTAGCGTGTGGCTTCAGTGTTGGTCAAGCCTGTGCTCCCATGCACAGGTTCAGCTTGACACACACTGTCTGTTTGTCCCAGGGAGGGGACTTTTTTCATGATTGTCCCTCCAGTACATGGTGGCCAGTTCACAGCAGCACTGCAGGGACTGAAGCCAAGCATCCCTGTTGCAGCATGCTGCAAAGGTGCTGCCCATGAGTGGAAGGGTTGCCACCTTTCCCGGCAGAGTCCCACCCTCACTGGCTGCATCAGCAACCTCCTCCTGAGGGCACTGCTCCCAGTGGCCCAAGCCCCAGTTCCTGCCATCTAGCTTTCCTCCTGCATTCCTGGGAGGGCTGCGAACAGCTGCTTCCCAGTCCACAGTTTGACCTTCCTTCCCTGGGCCAGATTTGGGTTTGAGGCTCGTGTCTGCCACCCAAGCCCTCCACGTGCCATGGCTGGGAGCCAGCTCCTTCCCAGAGTAGAAGGGAATTCCTAATGGCTGCCTCCTCTCCCATCTCAGTGCATCCACACAGGGGGTGAGGATGCAGGCGTTGGGGGACAGATGTCCCCTGTGCCTCTTGGGTTTGCAGCTGGCCTGGCCTCCTGCCAGCCTTGCCTCCTGCCTCCCCAGTTGAGTCGTGTCTTTTGCTACCGCTGCCTCCCCGTTTCGACAACATTTTTGCCCTTTTTTGCCACTTCTATACCTCACAACCTCAAGAGAGAGGAATAACTGTGGGGTGCAGAGAATAAATAAGTGAACACCACCTAGTGAGATCAGGGGAGAGCAACTCTGTCTCTGAAATTGTTTACCAAACAGTGCTGAGTGTGGGGAGACAAATGGCATACCATGAGCAACAACCATGGGCTAATTATAGTGGGTTAGGATAAACCACCGCGCCACTGGGTTGGCTGTCCCAGCTAAACCTGCAAACATATAGGCTGAAAAGCAGAACTGTATTTATATATTTAATATGATGTGGAATGCACTCAGTAACTTCTTTCTAAAACCTCAGCTACCTTGGTGAAGAGTGCTACAGAGAACTCAGATACAGGCATCTTTGTGATGCTGGTAATCCTGGTGTTTTGCATTTAGCAATGAATATGGCATTGCACTCTTCATTCGTAAGAAGAGTACTATAGGGCACACTCCCAAGGACTGGGTTTTTCTCATATTTTGGGTTAGGAGAGGGATGCATCTTGTCTTTCTAATTTTGTAGGGTAGCGTTATTTATGAGCTTATAATCATACCATTAAAAGTTGCAATTTATAGTTGTTATGAAAACTTGCAATTTTTGGTGGTTGCATAAAGCCCAAGCTACTGGAATCATGAGATTGCATGAAAATCTGTACTTCCAGCCTTTCAGAAGAGAATCTTTCTCCTGACATGTGAGCAAGCAGAAAGGACAAACAACTTGGAGGAAGCTGCTCTGTTTGGTAAGGAACTGAGGTCAGGCACGGAACTGCTTCCCCAGGGAGTTTTGGGCTAGTGCTCATAGGGATATTTGCACGTGTGGGTAAAGGCAGTAAGAAATTAAATCTCGGTACCCTGCTACTAACAATTAGACCAGCTGCTTTTGCACCCTTCCTCAGTGGTCTCAACCCAAAAGCTTAGAGAAGTAGTGGATTCTCATAAAGATTAATCTCTATTGGCTGCTACTACTGTTAATAAAGAAGACCCTCAGGGTGTCTTCTTGTGCTCACTGAGAGAGATTTGGGCTCTAAATCTCACCCTAAGGATGTCTCTAAATCTGCTGACTACGAAGGAAACTTGTAGGAGAGCCTCAACACAGGCCCCAGGCCAATTTCTGCAAAGGAAAATCCAGAACAAAGTATCTGCATCTTGGAGCTGCTGGTCTCACCCAGGTCCTTCAGCAACCTACAGGTCACATTTTTGTACAAAACCCAGAAGATAAAATAAGCACAGAGGACCACGGGAGAGCACAGAGGTCAAGCCCTGCCCTGACTCCCCTCCCACCAGCAGGAGTTTCTCCTGGCAGGGACAGGGAGCCACGCCCAAGAGTGACGCTCCACAGCCAACACCCTTGATGGCATAAAGGGGCCAGTAAATGGGACACTGGCGTTCTCTTGCATCTCATCTTCAGATGAGGGCAGGCCAGCTCATTCTGAAGAGGAGCCTGGCCACAGGGAATCATGGAATCATAGAATGGTTTGGGTTGGAAGGGACCTTAAAGATCATCTAGTTCTGACCCTCCTGCCCTGGGCAGGGATGCCGCTCACTAGACTAAGTTGCTCAGAGCCCCATCCAGCCTGGTCTTGAACAATTCCATGGATGGGGCATCTACAATTTCTCTGGGCAACCTGTTCCTGTGCTTCACCACCCTCTGAGTAAAGAATTTTTTCCTAACATGTAATCTAAACCTGCCCTCTTTCAGTTTTAAGCTATTGCCTCTTGCCCTGCTCATATAAAAAATCTCTCTCCCTCCCTTTTATAAGCCCCTTTTCGATACTGGAAGACTACACTGAGGTTACCCCTAAGCCTTCTCCAAGTTGAACAATTCCACCTCTCCCAGACTGTCTTCATAGGAGAGGAGCTCACAGGGAAGGCTCACAGGAAGATAGAAATCTCACTGTGCCTTGGCAAAGGATTGCCTGGGATTTGCAGAGATCTTTAGCAGGAGAAAAGACTTTTGAGAAGGCAGAAATTTTCTGCTTGTCTTTTAGGCAGCTTCTTTAAAAGGCTGACAATGTCCAGGGAAGGTCTGCTAGACAGTGTCTCTGTATTGCTCTTGGTTATGAATTTGAGGGCTTCCTGGCCTCTCAAAGACTGCATATGTCAGTGTCAATACAGCCATTAGGATGTGGTCCCAGCTCCTGAATGGCCTTGGCACTATGATGATCCTTTACTACTGTTGGTTCAGTTGAGTTTCCCCTAACAGACTGGGAACAAGCTGTTCTTTCTGGATCTAGTGACTGCATTGTTCTTGCTGATGGTTAAAAACCTCTCCTCCAAAATCTGCTCTGTCAGTCATGAGCCACTACATGCTCGAAAGAAGATGTCTTGTTTGGGAACCTTTACTGCTTGTTTGCAAGGGGCCAAAGAAACTTGTTCACATTAATTGATTCCAGCTTATTATTGAAGGGTGTTTGGGGATACCTTGTTCCTCCCAAACCTGCTTGCCTTCTCTGCATTAGCTGCTTCTGATGCGGGAGGCCGTAAAGGGCTGGCAGTGGAGCACTGCCATCTACATATGGTTGCCTGTCAGTACCCAGTTTCCAACACACTTGCTGCAAGCATATGTCTCATTTATCTCAGCATTTCCACCATCCACCTTGCCAGAGGGCTGGGGCACTCAGCAGAAAGAGGGAGGACAGTCAATTAAAGCTGCATCACAAGAGTCTTGGCAGCGGGAGGAAAGGGGAATAGCAGAGGGGTGTTGGCTGGTGCAACACTGCAATGGAAATAAATAGCACTTGCCTCGGGCGAGTTTATAGCGCTCCCGGGGTTACAGCCTCTGCCTTGGCAAGGGTGTGGTTGATGGCTCATACCAACTCATTACTTTGACAGAACTGCAGGCACTGTCCAATATTCTTCTACTGAAACTCCTTCTAGGTTTCAGTACTTAACTGGAAACTGCCCTGAGAAATCTGTGAGACTCAGATCCTGCTGTGCATCTGGGGTTTGACCCAGTCAAGCCTGCACCCAGCTGTACCTGGGTTTCAGTTTCAGATGGATGGCGGATGGACTTGTGCTTTGGGCCATCCAGCCGTTCTACATGGATCTTTCTGCCTTTGCTTGTAGCTACCTCCACAGCGGGATGTAAACGCATGCCTCTGAATAACCTTTAGTGAACGTTCAGCCGGTCTGTGCTGCCCTCTCATGGGCACACATAGGAAAGGTTACGTTTCATTCTGGTTTTTTTGGTTTTTTGTTTTTTAAGTTCAAGATGCTTTTTAACCTGCTACTCAAACGCCGTTTTTCCACACGTGATTTCTGAAAAGCCAGGGAGGCTTAGAACAACTACTAAGAGGTCTGCGGAAGGAAACTAGATAAAGTTATTCTATCTGTAGTTGTGCTGGACCCTGCTCAGTGTTTACCTTTCTAAAGGGCTTTGCTATTCATTTACAAAGATTTAAACATCTAACGGGGCAAAAAGTGGGGAGCTGTTGCTCCCAACAATAGGCTAAACTTCTCCCAGATGCACTCCTATCTGCCATGGCAAATATATATTGGCATCATGGCATCACACCATGGTCAAGGAACCTCTTGAGATAGCTCTGTTATGCTACCAAGGATTCAGACAACAGGGCCAAAAGCTGGGTTCTCCAACAGGCAGTGCGTGCTTTCAGTACTGTGGGGTTTCAGCAAACTGGCAATGCTGTCCTTCACTGAATCTCCTTGCAAGGAGGCAGGATACTATGCTATACACATGGGTATGTGTCGCGGTCTTTGCGGCAT